>JAFNJT010000002.1:183600-216174 GCA_019649525.1 Hanseniaspora lindneri
AAAACAGAGTATATACTTTAAAAACAGAGTATGTGCTGTAAAAACAGAGTATGTGCTGTAAAAACAGAGTATGTGCTTTGAAAACAGAGTATATACTTTAAAAACAGAGTATGTGCTGTAAAAACAGAGTATGTGCTGTAAAAACAGAGTATGCTTTTTGCAAGACTACGTATTTGTATCTATACTCTCTTTGTACCCCGAGATTAGTTTTCACAAGCAGAATCTGGGTGCCTTAATCGCAGTTGCACCAACAGGTAATTCTAGAAACCACACACAACCCTGCTGCAATTTAACTCTGCCACCATTGCTGCATCTGAACTAAACTCACGTTAGAATCCTACTGTTTCTTTGTTCCAGTAGACGGGTGCAAGCCACTGAAACTCTGCAATAAAACTCGTGATGTGAACACATGATGCACTGACTTACTTCGTCAGTCCTCTGCTCATAGCGTTTTTTATCAGAACAACTGAGCCTACTCTCACACAAACGAATGAGTCTACACGCAAACAACTAGCTAAGGTTCTAAAACATCAAATAACTGAGCCTACTATCATATAATTTATTAAGATTTTAAAGCATCAACTGCCTGAGTCTATTTTCGTACAAACAACTGAGCTTATTATCACACAAATAACTGAGTCTACTGTCATACAAACCACTGATACTACTGTCACACAAACCATTGAATCTACTCTCAATCAAACAACTGAGACTACTGCCATACAATTTACTGAGATTACTCCCACGCAAACAACCAACTCTTCTCTCATACAATTTACTGAGATTAATATATACTGTTCTTTTCATCTACTCCTCAACAACAGCCCTGAAAATAGGATCAAACGGAGCTTCATAACCCGTCCATCTTTCAAACTGGGCGACACCCTGGTAAACAAGCATCTTGGCGCCCTCAACAACCTGCCAGCCATGCTCCTCCCTAGCCAGTTTCATGATCGGAGTGTACGGTGGTTTGTACGCAGCTTCCAGCAATGTTGGGCTGAAATCCTTGAACTTAGGTTTGGCCAAAAGCTTGGCCAGCTTTTCAACCAGTGAGCTGTCCAGTGGTTTATCAGCTGGAACACATGACACAGCAACATTGATGTGTTCTTTGATGGCATCGATAGATTCCACAGTTTCAATCACCTCAATGTTCATTTCAGCTGGCATGCTCTCCTTCAAAGCGTGCAGTTTGGCAGTGGTTCTGTTGATCATGTAGATCTTGTGACAGCCAAGCTGGTGCAGAGCATAAATAGCAGCTCTGGAAGTTCCGCCAGCGCCTACAACTAAACCGGAAACAGTGTTTTCAGGGAGCCTAGTAGGAACACCACTGCTGGTTAGCGACTTGTAGATACCAATCCAGTCAGTGTTGTCACCTCTGAACTTGCCGTTACCGAGTGGAATCACTGTGTTCACAGCACCGATCACGTTCACAGCATCAGTCAACTCAGTCATGTACTTCATGATTTCCAGCTTCAGCGGAATTGTGACAGCTAATCCACCTAAATCATCTTTAGACAGCAACTTTTCAGCAACCTCAGCAGCACTGTCAGTCTCGAATCTGTCGAATTTGTATGGCAAACCTAAGATTTCGTAGCCTGTGTTGTGCAGCACTGGTGATCTGGAATGGCTGATTGGACTTCCCACTACAAACAGTTCCTTTCTCTTCAGATCACCGCCAATTTCAGCATACATTTCGTTGATTTGCTTGGCAGTGAGCTGGCCTGGAGCAGCCACAAATGGCAGTGCTGAGCTCGTTACTGGCGTCAAAAGATTGTTGATAACTCTTGAGATCTTTCCTACTTCACTCATGTTGATTGCAATCAAAGGCTTGCTGGTGTGGGAAGCTCTGAACTGTTCTAGAGCCCAGTTATCTTCAAGACACGTGGCCATACCGACAAACTTCACAATATCAACGCCAAGATCCACAGCCTGTTTGTATCTGGTTTCCCACTCTTCACTGTCCCATTTAAACTCAGCAGCAAAGTCATGGTGGGAAGCAATCACTTTGGTGACAGCTGTCTTCTCACTCATCACGATACTCTGAACTTCTGCTGGCATGGTCAGCTCCAAATCAATGTACTCAACTGCAGACTTGATAGCTGCTCTGTACAGAGTGATCACTTTCTTCCAGTCTTCTGGGAACAATCCGCCCTGGGGCTTGGTTCTGATTGTGAAAACAACTGGCAGATATCCAGTGGCCATTCTCAGGTACGATAACTGGCTCATAACGTAGGCTGAAGTGTAGGTTTTCAGGTGGTCCACTCTCAGTTCTACAGCGTCACAACCATAAGTGATCGCATTGAGAGTGCTGTAATCCTGCGTAGCAAGATCATCAAAAGTCAGGCAGACAAAAACAGATCTTTTCTTCGGAATCTCGACTCTTTTTTGGCCTACAACAACCTTGCAGAACGACTCAAACGACTCTCTCAATCTTTGGAACTCGTCAGCGTTCTGGCAGTGCGGAGAACTGAACACATAGTTCGAGCAGGAATGGTAGTGGTTTTCTCTGCGGTTCCACACACTTCTGATGTCCTCAGCGTACGCTGGCCGGGTAGGATCCTTCATCAGGAAGTTCACTGTTTCATCAATGTCTCTGTGGAGATGAAGAACAACACCGTTTTCCTTGAACGCAAACTGCTTGAGCACGTTTCTGCTCTGCTCAGACTCAATGATACCGCCGCCAGTGGACAGAATGTAACCACTGTGGCCGTACTTTGCCAGCACATCTTCAAAAACGATGGCTTCCTTGGCTCTGAAATCGTCCCAGCCATGCACAGCAACGAATTCCTTGATCGTTCTCATGTCTGAGTCGTTGCAGTAGCGCTCCTCAAACTCGCTGTCCAGATCCAGCCACTTGTAGGCCAGAGTTTGAGCGGCCCACTTGGAGAAAGTTGTCTTTCCAGCGGCCCTCATTCCAATGATCACGATGCTCGTTTTGGCGCCACTTACTTGCTGCTGGAGAGGCCTAAGTGATTCAGCACCGTCAAGTTTGGCCAGCAGATCAGTGTGCAGAACGTCCCACCAGCCAGGCCACGTTTTACCTGTGGTCTTTCTCTCAAGAATTCTGACTGGAGCAGCATCTTTGACTAATCCAGAGAGCAGAGAGAAACTCATGGCGACTCTGTGGTCATCATACGTGTCCACTGAACCGGGATTCTTCAAGTCAGTGACGGAGTTTAAACCGTGAACCTGGATCCCGTCAGGCAACTCGTTCGCCTGGACACCAAACTTGGCCAGCTCAGTCACCATAGCGAGGATTCTGTTGCACTCCTTGACTCTCTGGTTGGCAATACCCTCAATGGTGGTTACTGCACCAGATGCACTATGGTCAGTAGCGACTGCAGCAACAACACAGGCAGTCAGGAAAGCGTCAGTCATAGGCTCCATATCGACGTGCTTCAGTGGTTTCAACTGGCCAACTGGTGGCCCAGTGACGGTTGTAGAAGTGGCAGTCTGCACCACATCACAGCCCATTGGTTTCAGGACGTCAACTGCAAATCTGGCGTCTCCCTGCAGAGATTCAAAACCAATGTTTGGCACAGTGACAGTGGAGCCAGTCATAGCAGCGAAAGCAAGCGGATAAGTCGCAGATGAGGCGTCACTTTCAATGACGTACTCTGGCGGATTGGTGTACTGAGCCTTAGGAATGAAGTAGGTGTGCTCCAAGTCCGTGGATTTCGTTACTGTGACGCCAAACTTCGCCATCATCTTGATGGTCATGTCAATGTACAGCTGCGAGATTGGCTTACCGCCAACTAGTGACAGAGTAACTGGCTCAGCAGCGTACGGAGCACACATCAGAATGGAGGACACGTACTGTGAGGAAACAGTGGCTGCCAATTCGATCTTGCCGCCTTTGAAGACGGATTTTTCAGTGTCAACCTTCACTGGCAGTGAGCCTTCGTTGTTTAAGTAGTCCACTATAACGCCGTTCGCTCTCAAAGCATCAACCAGTGGCCCAATTGGTCTCTCCTGCATTCTCTTGTTACCGGTTAAAACGAGTGAATTGGTAGTTGCACTGGAAGAAACCAGAGCAGCAACTGAAGTCAGGAATCTGGACGCAGTACCGGCATTTCCAAGATACAAAGGCACATCAGTAGCAACCAAATCACCACCGTTTCCGTTCACAACAACGGTTTCACCGTTGTCTTCCAGAGAAATCTGGGCTCCTTTCAGCTGCGAAACCGCAGCAAGCATGTGCTTGGTGTCGTCAGAGTGCAGCAGATTCTTGATTTTACACTCTCCTTTACCCAAACAGGCAAGAACAAGCGCTCTGTTTGAAATAGATTTGGATCCTGGCGGCGTAATGACTGTTTCTACAGTCTTTTCGAATGGGTAGACAAGAACCTCATCAGTCAAAACAACCCTCAAGTCCTCGTCAGAAACACGGTGGGCTGATGTGCCGTAGCACTTTCCAATGCTTTCCAACAGCACAACTTTCTTGTTGGAGCCCTCATTCTTCTTGTCAATGGCCATCTTCTGCAGCAAAACATCCAGCGGAGTTTCCTTGTTCTCACAGATGGTTCTGAACCAGGATTCCTCCACGGAGGTTGGCAGCCCGTAGGCGGAAAGAATCTTGTATAATCTGGCTACCTGAGTTGGTGACAGAATACCCAAGTATCTGGATAGCTCAGCCTCCTTGCAGATTCCAACAGAAACACATTCTCCGTGCAGAGCCTGCGGAGTAAGGATTGCCTCGTACGCGTGACCAATGGTGTGGCCAAAGTTTAGCAGGTTTCTTAGACCGCCTTCTCTTTCATCAGCAGAAACAACTTCAGCCTTGACTCTGATGCTTTCAAGAACCAATTTGATGACGTGATCAAGTATTGAGGAGATATTGGTGAACAGAATCTTGTCGTTGTTTGGCAGCGGAGATTGCGAATTGACCACTTCCAAGAAGGAATCAGCGTTCTCCTCCAGTCTGGCAAACTCATCGCTGTTCCAGATAGCAGCTGTCTTGATTACTTCAGCAATACCGTTGATGAACTCTCTTTTTGGCAGCGTTTCTAGCCATTTCACATCAACCAAAACGAATTCTGGCTGCCAAAAAGCTCCAATGAAGTTCTTGCCCAGCGGAGTGTCTACAGCGGTCTTCCCGCCAATAGAAGAGTCAACCATTGCAAGCAGAGATGTTGGAATCTGAACTACTCTGACTCCTCTCATAAATGTTGCAGCAACAAAACCAACCATGTCACCAATGATACCACCACCAATGGCAAGAACAACGGTGTCTCTGGTGCAGCCCTGAAGCAGCATGTGATCCTCGATCTTCTCCTTCTGGGCTCTGGTTTTGTTAGCTTCACCTGGGGCAACTGTGAATGTAAGCAATCTTTGCTCATCTTTGATTAATTTGGAGGATAAATTAGCAAGAAGATCCTTCAAGTATGGCGTTTCAGCGACATTGGTGTCGTAGACGGCAAAGTAGGTGGACGATTTGCATGACGCCAAAATCGTGTCGACGATATCCGTCTTGATGTCGTATCCAACATGGATAGTATCCTTTCCTAGGATGCTCACTTTATGTAACTCAGAAGCCATGATTTTATTAGCCTGTTGTGGGGAAAAACTGTGTGGGTAAACAGATTGGGCAAACAGGGTAGCTGAATATGGCGGTAGCAGTTACTTTGGTTTTAAATGGGGGTTTTCTGATGTGTTTGTAGTGATGTTCAGGAGTGAAATTAGGCTGTAAATAACGTTTTTATTAATTGAATTATTTTAAATTAAAATTTTTCAGATGAAAAAAAAAAAAAAAAAAAAAAAAAATTGTTCAGAGTGAGTCATGATGTCCGAATTGGGAAGTGGTTTTTTCAGCGGAGGAAGAGGGAAAAAAATTTTGGGGCTGAAAACCGGGCCGGGCCAAAAACGACGAGTCACGTGACACAACGACTGAGAATATAACTATAATTGGTCAGTGAGAGTCTCGTATAGTGATGGAGAATGGGTGTGTTTAAAGGGGTTAATAATTATTGGTTGGTTTTAATTCACATATTTTCTACGTAGAAGAAATCAGGAGAATTATCCAATGTTCTAGGATACCAGATATTTAGGTATTTTACGAATAAAGTATTCTCAAGATTCGTTGACGTAATATTTGGTGAGACATAAAATATGGTAGCTGTTGATTTCCTAAGTTCGCAGTGAGAAGTTGTTAGCGTAGTTTTAGTAACGTGACTTATACCTCTATTTCTATCACATAGGAGTTAAGGGAATAGGGGAAACCCACGGCGTTAATATAACCCGTGTTTATCCAAATGAGCGGTCTTTATGTATTTCTCTCGTATAATATGATGGTGACTAACGTTCGATGTATTAGGACCGGGCATTTATAGTCGAGACTGAAGAGATGAAATTTTTCACTTGTTCCAGATAGCTGAGGTATGGTGTTCTTCAACAAAAAACGGAATGCACATGTCCTTATGAGGAAATGTATGTATTTCTCACGTGCACACTCAGAACACGTATGTTGATGGATTGAGTAATAAGTGTCAAACTTTTACCTTATGGTTTGACTGCTATACTCTCGTTTCGTTGTGCTAGGTTGCGTATGTCCCTGGAATTTGTCTGTTACTTGTAATCAGGGCAACCAAAGACCGGTTGTCGCAAAAGACTTTAATATTGTCTATTTTGATGTCAACTATTTCCTCTCTGCGTTGGAGAATTACATAACCTGTTATTATTCCAAAATATCTTGCAAAGAACTCGGCTACGGTGGTACTTGTACTGTTTGTTGGTTGTTTTTTTGTTTGTTTTGGAAAACATTAGAACTCCGTTTATGGCTATGACCAGACCGTAGGTGCATGGTGAAGCCGTTCTTCACCAGTTAGCATCTGTGAATATTGAAATAGTGTTGGTTTCATTGCGAGGTATATGTCTAATTAGGTGTTCAGTACCTTTAGAGTCGAAAAGGGATGTGTAAAAATGTTGATGTGTCAGTATAATTTTGGTTGAAGCAGCTTTACATATTATAAATTACTGATACTTCATGTCGATGAATAGTTGTGTTGTAACCGGCTATTCCTAGAATCTTTTGATAACTAATCAAGTCGGCCACTTTAAATGTATTTAATTTTGTGCAAGTGTCGTGCTGTTCTTTTGCTCGGTTTAGGACGTTTTGTAAACTTTACTGCAAGGTCAAAGTGTTTTCTTTTGCTTCCGATCCCATTTTTCAGTGCAATTCTTTATAGAAAGTAAAATAGAATTTTTTGGGTTTGCTGATTCTTCTGGTTTTAAGTATTGATCAAAAGTTTGGGTTATCATTGTTTTGTTGTCTGATATTGAATTGTTATGTTGTAGCAATATTGCTTCGTGGAATTTAATGAAGTATGGGGGTAAGTAGTGAGAAGAAAAATGTTGAATTGTATTCTTTTAAGGTAGCACTGACAATATAATCTGTAATGATAGTTTAAACGTGTTACCATTTTTTTATATTGGACATCTAGACATGAAAATTGATCTTGCCGTTGGTTGGTTATTTTAAGGTGTTGTTTGCAACTGGAATGTAGTCATTTTGGCTAACTGTTGTGTTTGCGGGGGTTTTTATGTATGTAATTAATCGTGCTTTTACTTTTGTTTCATTCTCTTGGTCAAATTTGATGGTGTAAATCCAGAATTCAATACACAATATTGTGGTTTGTGTTTGTTTATATGAGTAAATTGGTTCTTGTACTTCAGGGTCTATAAACTTTTTTTTACTTCTATCACCTTTGCTTCTTTTGTTTCTTCTAACTAGTGCTTTGGTTTTTTTATTATTTTTGATTTAAGTAAGAATATTGTTTTCGGTTTTTGGGTTTTTATTGGTATTGGATTTTGGGGTTGTTAATTTGGAGGGCTGGACGCTCAAGTTCTAGTAATGATGTAGTAATAAATTCACCATCAAAGATATGTGATAAAGAGTTGCATTTGTTGTTAGAGGTATATGGTTTGTATTGAGTTTTTATATTCATTTGTTGCACCTTGGTGTGACTGTTGATCAATACTAGGTTACAACCTTGAATGTATGCTCTATTGTGGTAGTTCTTCTTCTGTTGGTGTATGTATAATATAATTTTGTATTATTGTGATCTATTCTACATCAGCACCTTGGGGGAAAACATCTATGTTTGTATTGTTTCCTCTATACAGAAACTGGGTTTTGAAGTATTTGGTTTAGTGTTGCTCAATTAGATTGTAGCTGTATGATGGTTGGCCTCCTCTTTTTGTTTAACACCCAATGTCTTGCTTCCAGGTTATGGGGCTTCCTTTTTTTGTTGATTGTGATCAAAGCTACTATTTGAGGTTTGTTACCTAGAACTGTAATATGCTTTACTATCGTGGATCCTTTTTTGTCTTTTATTATTATTTGGATAATTAGATTTCTTAGCAATGATCCTTTGTAGTTTTACTGCCAAAAATGGGAAAAAATCTTTTAATATGTTTTGATGTTCATCTGAGACATTGTGATTCTGGTAAGGCCTGTATGCAGGTAAACAATGAATATTAGAACCAATAAGCATTAAGTCTCTAATTGTTTTTAACATATCTCTTTTGAAGAAATGCATGTCTGGTGGATGATGAATTCCAAGACAGGTAAAACATGCTCGTAAAGGTTGGTCAAATCCAGAAAGTTGGGTGAGAGCTGGGCCATTGGTGTAATATTCTGAAATTAACATATCTGGCGCTATGTAGGTTTCCCTATTCTTGTCGTGGGAAGGAGGCTGTTGGTACAGGGATCTGGAATTTTGGTTTAGAGTATAATCAGGTACGGGGTAGGTTCTGGTATCGGGAGCGCAATTATTGTTTGGATACTTTGCAAGGTGGCTATTAGTATAGGAATGTGGATGTTGTGGGCAATTATTGTTTGAATAATTTGCGTGTTGAGTATTAACCGAAATATGATTGATGGATTGTTTGAGATTGGAAGGATTGGCTAGTTTTGTAACCATGTTAATTTCTTGATTTTGGTGTGGATTTAAAAATAGAGGATGAACAGCATTACTTGCGTAATTTAATCCTTTAACAATATTTTCTAGTGTAAACATTTCTGGTGATATAATAATATCAAAAATTGACCTAAGGATGTGATGAACCTCTTCAGGGTTTTGTAGGAATGTTGGACCATTCTCCTCTAATTTAGTAACGAAGATGAACATGGCTCTAGCTTTTATTTGTTTGCTTTCTATCTCAGCAAAGTAGTCTGACAAATCATCACTGAGTTTTGAAAGTTGTGTAGTAATGCCATTAGATTTGATGATGTCGTTGATTTTTTGTTGATCTGGTTTATTGAGATTCCATAGTTGGGTTGCTGCAAAAATACTATCATGGTATATTGTTCTCAAAAGATATTCTAGATCACGAACTCGTGTAATTTTATTGGTGATATCATTGGTAGTTTTGATGTAATTTAACCATTCTTGGGGGCCTATTAAATGTTTTTGGTAATTGCTTAAATCAAATTGAGAGTTTGATGGTACGATTTTCATAGGTATAGCTTGCAAAATTGTATGTGTGAGTACCATGTAAGTGTACTCGTAAGCGCAAGCAGTAGCTCTATATCGAAAGTCATATGTAATACATTTGATAAATTCTGGGACCTCGGTTATTAAATTTGCTTTGATTAGAGTTTCCAATGGCTGGTTCCACGGATATACTCTTTCTGTTTCAGGTAATAATAACTGTTCACCAAATGTTGTAAAATTGGCTTTCAGTCTTTCCATTTCCGTTCTTGACATCTTTTTTGACAATATGTCTCTGATTATATGATGCTGGGATATAATACACTTGTCTTCCACTAGTTGGAAAACCATTTCCAGGACACGGATTTTGGATATTTGAGTGTCATATGTGGCAGAGTTTATTCCAATTTGTGTGACATAGTTTTTTACATCCGGGTTGTTTTCTATTAGTTCAGTAATTGTTTCTAGGATTGATTCTCGTACTCGGAATTGCACTGAGCTGTAATTTTCAAGTGTATTCATATTGGCAGTAGATAGGGACTCTTAATCTGTGAGAAGCTCTTATAGGAGTTAAAAAAATAAGGAAAGAGGACGGAGTCAACAGAACTTGTGTTTATACAAATGAGTGGTCTTTATGTATTTCTCTCAAATAATATGATGGTAACCAAAGTACAATATCTTAGGATCGGGTATTTATAGTCGAGACTCAAGAGATGAAATTTTTCACTTGGTGCGGATATAAGGGAACATGGTGTTCTCAAAAAGGAAAGAGGAATGCACATGTCCGTATACGGAAAGATGTTTGTTTCTCACGTGGTCTGCCTCCACGCGTCCAGGAAACAGTAGATTTGCAGACATGCGAGCAGCGGGGTGTTTGGCAGTATGTTCACTGGGGGGTTCCGACGGAGTTAAGCATCCACGTGACAAATTGCAATGATATGGTAGCGATTTAACACGGTGGCGGTTTAACACGGTAGCGGTAATTGTTAACATGGTAGCGTTTTTTATTATCACGTACTCCTTCCAAAAGGCAACACACATCTAACTCTGCTTCAAATCCACCATTTGGACGCCATTCCGACGCGTTTTCCATACATATTCCCGCAGAACCGCGCCTATATAACCCGTTTCAGCCATCTCCAGATGTACACGGACATCTTTCGTCCGATCATGGATGCTATAAAAGGGACTATGAAAATAGCCGTGAGTTTCTTGAGATTCTTCAGCGCCTCCTCCAGCTCCAGCTCCTCCTTGCTCTGGTCACGTTTTTCGACTGCGTGATCCTGGGAGCTGGCAAACTGCTCTATTTTTTCGTTCATTTCATCGATTATGCTTGTGTCCTTTTCGGAAAATGTTTCTGCCAAAGGAACACTCACCTCAATTTCTTCCGCCGGTGTTGAGTCGCCGTTCCCAACTACAATCATTGTTTCGCGCACATGTATTTCTGCTGACTCACTTTCCATTTTGGGCTATTTGTTGTGGTATATTTGGTGATGATTGTTTGGAAGATTTAAGTTTCAGTTGCTTTAATTTGGTTGGCCCATCATACGCAGCGGAAATAAAATGTAAGGAATTATAGAAATGAAAAATAATAAAAAAATAAAAATAAAAAAACATAGAAAGTTTATCACGTGGACCTTCAACTTCCAAAGCGTATCACGTGTATCGGGAACTCCAAAAAGGGAAATGGAATTTAGATCTCCGACGTCTCAGCTGTTGGTTAGAGAGGTTATTGCCCCAACAGAAACCTTGTGGGGTTAGGATAGTGTAATTTAAACCTCTTTTTGGGTAGTCAGGTTGCTATTAAGGCACTCATATTGCTGTTTGGGTACTTACGGGTTTTTTCAAGTTTCGTCTATTATTTTGCGCGTTTTAACATTCACAACATCACGTTCAAAATTTAGACCGTTGCATTGAAAATTTAGGCCGTTGCGTTAAAAATTTAAACCGTTGCGTTAAAAATACAGAGCATCACGTTCAAATTAAAACATCACCTTCAAGTTTCTGAAAGCTTAAACTAGCATTTGAAAGTTCAGTTTCATTCTCAAGGATTCATCATTAACTGTTTTAAATTTTTTTTTAAATTATTATATTCATAAATTACTTTCAAGCTGAGTCTTTGACTGCTGTTTAAAACTCTCAGGCCTGCGCTAACCTATTTTGACCTACTGTGAGGCTACCTATTTTATTCATCTAAGGTCTTTGATTTACTCTTGTTTGCAGATTTATTTATACTCATTCCACCAAGCCACAATGCTCTATTACTTTCTGCTGTTCTGCCTGGTTTTAAACTGTTTTCTGCTTCTTTTGAGTCCACTGTACCATCACAAGAACAAACTGCTGCGGTGGTATTATGTGAGTATTTTCAGGAGAATATCTCTTGTTTTAAAAGACCCACGGTTTTGGTTTTTGCGATGGACAGTTCCACTGTTTTATTGCGGACTTGTGCTTTCTTTTGCAGTGATATACTACTTTTGGATTCTAAACGATGCCAACTTTTCTCAAGTTTTAGTTAGTGTTTCCACCTTTGAGAACATAATTCTGATCCCCGTTCTTGTGCTGTCAAATCTAGGCTTATTGGTGCTATGCCATCACAAAAGTTTTAGCAACAGTTTTGCTCAAATATATCCATTTGACTATATTTTGTATTTTCCAAACAATGTTTGCAGAACGTGCAACAAAAGCAAACCAGCCAGATCAAAACATTGTAGCAAATGCAACAGATGCATAAATGGCCAGGATCATCATTGTATATGGCTGAACTGCTGTATTTCTGATCTCAATTTCGTGTATTTTGATTTGCTGCTGCTGAATAATTTAATTGGTGTTTTATATGCCAGTATAAGATCAGGAACTACTTTGCTTCATATCAACAGGAAGTTTGCTTTTCATTTTAAAAACGTGAAAGATCCAGAAGTCATATTTGAGTCATTTAAAATGTTCAGAAAGCATCTTCTGACGATATTTATTCTATCCTTTTGCTTTGCACTTGTTCTGACTTGGTTTATATCTACCCAAGTAGAGCTGATTTTGAGTGGAATGACGACCAATGAGTCAGACAAATGGTTTGTGATTCATCGATTAATTGAAGAAAAACTTGTGTATAGGATCGATGAGAAGCTGTATGTTTTGGCTGATGACGATGGTGGAACAATCACAAGATTCAACTCTATCAATTTCTATGACACCAGAGTGTTTGTTTTTGCAAACATTACCAAAGAGAACCAAGTCGAATCAGCATATGAAATTGACAACATGTACGACTGCCATTCATTTATGGCGAACCTGAGACAGAGGTGGGGATACTAGCGGAGGAATATTATATGCTGATGTGGAGATTTTAGTTAGTGATGAAGTAAAGAAGAAGATTGAAATCGGTGCTAAAATATTTGCATCGCACAATATCAACAACTGTTTATAAAGTGACAAGTGCAGTGTTTTGATAGTTGTTCAGCAGCTAATATGTAGTCTATGTTTTTCAGCAGATAGTGTACAGTTTATAATCTACTTTCACCTGTCGTTTATATAGATGTTTTAAAACTGTTTTTAATAAACAGGTGTCTTTAAAGGACGAATAAAAGCTATATAGATGGTTTTATGACCTATAAGTACCAATCTTGTTTCTGCTAAGAATGAAACAGTTTTTTTTCTAAAAGAGAGACAAAACAGTTGTGGGGTTCTAGAGAGAAACTGTTTTAGTTGAACTTACTTTTAGAAATAACTTTAATAATGCTTTGGTGCTGTAAACATAACATATTTGTTTTTATCAAGTAAGCTGAGCTGTTTGCAATTACATGCAAGTGTCTACAGAAACTTTTAAACTATACGAACTGACGCTTGAAACAAAGCATATGTGAACATTAGGTTGAGTATAAAGACTGTGCTCTAAAGCAATATAAATTCAAGCGACAGTCTGCAAATGCAACAGCAGTAAAGCAACGTTTCTTTTATAAAAACCGTTGTTTGGCTGTTAAAACGAAAATTCCCTCAACCATTTAAGTGACGCTGCTGATACGCTGCAAGACTTTCACTTCAAAGCATTTACTTTTTGGTTTCACGAAATGAAACAAAGACAGCATAAAAGTGCATTGACACTTAAATGTGAGAGTATATGCAAGCATGGAGTTTGTGGTTACTTTAATTGGGATCTCGAAAAAGTAAAATGACAAAGCATAAAAAGAAGTAAATAAACTGGCTGATGAGTGGGAGTTGTAACTACAACCACAGTTAAATCAACCCCAGGTACGTATCTTTTTATAAACTAAATAAAATCACACTCCAAACTACACGCACCTAAATTACAGATCAAACGCATCACAGAAAACAAGAAAGAAACCAATACTTAACCGTTCAAGTACATCTTTTTGAAATCTGTGATAATCAACGAAACATTTGGAGTAGATAATCTGAAAGAATCAACGAAAAATTTGGAGTAGATAATCTGTAAGAATCAACGAAACATTTGGAGTAGATAATCGGTGACGGATTTAAGCAGTAAATTCTTATACGCCAAAAGAACACAACCATTACAT
The DNA here is from genome assembly GCA_019649525.1 of Hanseniaspora lindneri. NCBI lineage: Eukaryota > Fungi > Ascomycota > Saccharomycetes > Saccharomycodales > Saccharomycodaceae > Hanseniaspora > Hanseniaspora lindneri. Next base: position 197,564 of record JAFNJT010000002.1, read on the forward strand.
TTGAAGTAGCGTGCCAAAGTTATACTAAAAGGTAAACTTATTTAAAAGTGTTCAGCATCACACGTAAGTTTTGTGGTGCTGATCTGCACTATCGTATGGTCAAAACAATCAACTAAATGCCAAATTTTCTCTGCTTAGTACTTATTATTATCTTTTTTTATGGTATATAAGAAGTGACAATGTGAGCTTATTGTTTTGACACGATTCCTTTTTATTATGTTATTTCTATTAATTTTTTTTTAGTCTGTTATACCAAACTGTTATATCTGGCAAACTTCAATACGCCTACTACACGGTGTATACGGGATAACCTCTACGCTATTTTAGTTTATTCCCAATAAAGTGCTCGTTAAATAGCACCACTAAATATTGTTATATAAGTTGAAACATCACACTGTAAACAACCCCAAGTAAATGCATATATTTTTTATTGTCACAAACTTAAAATAAATACACAAGTTCGGAATTGCCACCAACTCGAACTAAATACATGATTTTGAATTCTTACTCGCATCTTAGTTGCACAGTGAGGTTTTAATAAAATAGTTGTACCTCATTAAACACAAACCACGTGATCAAAATTCACTTTCACTGAAATACTATTTTTCAGTATTGCAAAATGATTCACAAGTGAGTCTCATTCACTAGAAACATCAAACTTAATCACCAAAAGAGTAAACTTGGTTACCATAAAAGTGGGTAGTATTGTCAAAACAGGGTAGTATCATCAAAACAGAAAATATCACCCAAACAGGAAATTCAAAAGAGATAATTCAAAAACAGGTAATTCCAAAAGAGGTAAAAAACTTTAAACTTCGAAGAAACTGCAGTTTTAGATACTTTTTTACAGCAAAAACCACAATGAGCGACACTTTTTCCACCCAGCTCAATGGTCTGAGTGACAGAATGGCGTCAGCATCACTAGAATCGCCAGAAACGAATGCTATTGGTCCACCAAAAGATGATTCTGAGCTGGAACTTTGGGGAGACAAAAAGTATAGCGTCAATGATATCAACGTTCTGGATTTCATAAGACGCAATCCAAATATTGAAAAGGCAGTCAGCATCTTTGATAAGGCGGCTGAAAAAGAAAACATAGGCAAAATGAACGATGCGGTGAGGTATTACAGAGAGTCTATGAAACTGTACAGTGATGTTGAATTGGTTTACAGGAAGAAACTGCAGTATGAGTATGCTGTTGAAGTGAGTCGTCAGAAACGTGCTGACAGTGGCAAACAAATCCAGAACACAGCAGAAACTGAACAGTCAGGTGACGAGCTTGGTGATACTGAACGAAAGAAACCTTGCCTATTGCTGGATATGCTTCCAGTGTCTATTCTTAACCGGGTAACAGTTTTGCTGCTAGATTTGAACCAGGAGACAATGGTGAATTTTGTTTCAACTTGCTCGTATTTAAATAACAACTGTTTCGTATCAAATTCTTTGCTGTTTAAAAATCTGGCCAAAAAAGCTTATGAAAACCAGTTTTATGACATGGGAATTTCACTCAAACTCTCCAAACAGGAGAAAGAAGTAATTGATGCGTGGAATATAAACGATTTCTACAAGGGCGACTATCGGATGATGATGCAGCAGCGACCATACATAAAGTTTCAGGGCGTTTATATTAGTGTGAACAATTATATTAGACAGGGTGGTCACATGGAGGGATCTTCCTCTTTATACAATCCAATCCACATGGTGACATACTATAGATACTTCAGATTCATGCCCAATGGAGACTGCATCAGACTGCTTACTACAGATGAGCCGGGTAAAGTTGTTAAGAACTTGAACTATGGGGCTAAAGATTCTATGGTAGCGAGATGGTCTATTAATAGCACAGAGAGCAATCTCCTGACCATAGAACGGTTTGACAAAAAGGGAAATAAATGTGTGGAGCAGCTCAGAATTGAACGACACACCAAAAAACTTCCCCACAATAAGCTGGTTTGGGAGGACTCGTTTATTTATGATTCTGACGGGGAGAAAGTGAGTTTCAGGCTGAAAAACGAGAAAAACTTCTACTTCTCCAGGGTCAGAAGCTACCCTGGTCACGTTGAGTTGGCGCTGTAGTGTCAGAAGGATGGAAAGGTGGGATGCAGGCGGAATGTTTACCGCATTTGGCATCTGAATTCTAAAATAAGGCGAGAATTACTTTGCAGTTTAGAAAGCGGCCTAATGTTAGACGGAGCGGTGATATTTAGGCTGAATCTTTACCGAATTTGGCACCGTGGATGCTGAAATACGGTGAGAATTGCTGTGTGGTTTAGAAAGCAGCCTAATTTTTACTGTGGCTGTGATACTGTAGTTTTAACGGTGATATATTAGCTGTAACTGTGATGTGAGCGCTTTAAAACAGGCACCGTTGTCACGTCACGTGGACAAACACAACAAAAACACACAGCGGCGTGGAGTCTGCCGACCCATTGAAACTGCGTATGCAGCGTTACTCGTTGGCAGTTTTGCATCGCTGAATAATGAAGCAGTTATTGATGGGGTGACGCATTCCCAGCAGAAAAGTCACATGACATTTTTACTTCCCAAAGCGGAAAAGGTCACATGACATACCATGAAATTTTTTATTTCCCAAAACGGAAAAGGTCACATGACGTAGCCACATCTGGCCAAGCCCCCCATGTGAAAAAAAAGAACAATCCTGGTGAAGCGATGTTTGAAAAACCAATAACTCCTGCAGCAACTACCCAACCCAACAAATCTACCCTACCCAACTTAAAACTACCCAACCCATCTCACGAACTACCCAATTAAGTAATTCTACACTACCCAAATTATTAATTCTACCCAAATCATCACTTCTACCCAAATAATCAATTCTACCCTACCCAACAATTCTACCATACCCAAATCAAGACACGTGTGCAAAACAACAGTGAGACCTCAGATGCCATGAGCAATCCACTTCATACTTTTGGTTTAGCGCTGGGGCTAGCGGAGGAGGATGCCGAGAACGCGGGCTTGGATTTCGACACCGCATACAAACTTTTTGAGGAGAATTTCAATGATGAAAATGATAATAATACTGGTGGTGTGTATAACTTAAATCTTGGCGGAGATACTGGTGACCACTCCACACAGAACAAGTCTGAGCGGCATGCACATGACCTCTTTGCCAGCCAGCCCCAGACACCTGATCTGGGCTACACCAATGGGCACACAGTTAACACAGTAAATGAGAATATAGTTAACGGGAACACAGTCAGTGATGGTTACCCGGACACTCCAAGTTTCGTGCACGTGCACACTCCAAAACTTCTCAGCACTGCTAGCTCCATTGAGCCGCTTTTGGTGACTCCAAAACACGCTCCGCTCTCTGAAAAAGAAACACGATCGTTGCAGCAAAGCAGATTCGACGAAACAGGCCTGCTTGCGCTTGAGTCACCTGACTTCTTCAAAAAGCACCTCCGGTTTTCACCGTCAGTTAACGCCGGTGGTCACGTGGCAATGAACGTCGGAGATAACCGCTATCTGGCGCCAGGATCGAGTATGGTGCCTGGCGATAATAGCACCATTTCAAACCAGATTGACCGCATGGTGTCCCACATGTTTGCATCCCCGTACGGCGACGCCAGCAGCAGTTTGTCAATTACCCAAAATGGCAACAAAAGTATGTTAATTTCCCAAAATGGCAAAAATGACTTGTCACTGTTCCAAAATGGCAACAGCAATATTTCAATATCCCAAAATGGTAACCACGAATCAGAGCATGCCAACTACCAGTTTGATCTGCTGAGCGCCAAGGAAACCGACACAATCGTGCAGTTTCTTAACCAGTTTGACAGGAACATCAGCGCAATTCCATCCATAACATCCAGTCACGTGGGAGAGTCACGTGTGATTGCAGCGGATATAGCGAAAAGCGATGCTCTGAGTACCAATACTGGCCTTATTCTGGAGCAGAATCATAATAATAATCATCATCATGATAATTCAACTGTGCTGACCAATCAGAATGACGGAAACCCAGTTTCGCTTTCAAAGAAACGAAAGTATTCCTATGACGAGCTGCAAGAAAAAGTAGATTTAATGGAAAAGAAACTAACCAGACATAAAGATAGACATAAAATATCAGAACGAAAAAGACGAGCTGCTATAAATGATAGTTTCATTGACCTCACAGATCTCATACGATATCCCCGAAACCCGCAATTTGGTGAAGCTAAAGGCAGAGTCACTAAGTATAAGCTGCTTGATTATATCATAGAGGATATAACTGCTGTGACAGAGAATAATATTGCATTGGAAGATATCATTAATCGAAATGGGAAGCAGCAGGATTTTCAAAACTGGCTTTTGAAGAAAGAACCCAAACCGGATACTAAAGAGTGGTTTATAAAAGATTAAATTAAACTGAATTAAATTAAATTAAACTGAATTAAATTAAATTAAACTGAATTAAATTAAATTAAACTGAATTAAATTAACTTGACTTAAATTACCTTGACTTAATTTGACTTAAATTAAATTAACTTGAATTAAATTAACTTGACTTAAATTACCTTGACTTAATTTGACTTAAATTACCTTGACTTAAATTAAATTAACTTGACTTAAATTGAATAATAATATGGATACATTTTTTTACTTTTATTTTATTTTTAGCTTTATTTTATTTTTATACCTCTATAATAATATAACAAGATTACACTTCAAATTTTGATTTCTTAAATTACAGATTCAGCTCATTGAGAACATTGCTTGCCAGCGTCTTGTAGTTCCAAGTGTTTCCAGAAACCTTCTTGAAATGCACACCAGCTGAGCCGATAACAGGGATTTTGACAATGTGGATCTCAAAAACAACTTTTCCATTTTCTTGACCGTTAGATGACGCAGGCTTGCTGTCATCTGTGATCATCATTCTTGACTTGCTCTTGGATGCAAGTTGGTTATCCAGATTCATTGCCTCAAACTCTCTCTGCAAATGCTCATCGTCATAGTTATAACTGTCGTCGTATTCCAAACTGATATCCCCCATATAAGGTGATTTCGGCGTATTTGCTGATGAAAAATGATTTGCATTGGATAAGATTCTAGGAGTTTGCGGAATCTGCTCTTTAAACGCTGATCTCATAACTGAGCCTCTCCGAGATAGATTGTGTTTGCCCGTGTCATTTTGGTAGGTTGTTCTTGGATCATGCTCGTCATAATATGCTGATGTAATATCATCTAAAGTATCATTTTTGGCCACCAAGTTTCCCTGCAAAGGCTGATTGGAATGAGTGCAGACAAAGGCACCTGGGATTTCTTTATACTCTATGTTCATATGCTTCAAGGTTTTTATAATTTCATATCTTACAACTGGCAAAGGCAAAAAAGATGTTGTTTGAGCAGAAAAGAAGTTCTTCAAAAAGAATACCTTTGGATACTCAATTGATGGCATTGAATTCTTTGGTGCAAGGGATGCTTCTTTCATAATCTGATCAACAGTTTTGTCATCAAACGACGTTCCGTTCGTATCATAGGTTTGTTTTGTGAAGTCAGCTGCTATATGACCTCCTACAGATTTGGCTCTCGCTGTTGGGTGAAGTTTTCTCTTAGATCCTCTGGAATCTACAGTTGACTGTGAGTTTGGAACATTATTAGCCACAACGACATTTGAATCCTTGAAAGAATCAGTTGCAGCGGTATATGCCTGTTCGGAGTTACCATCATTTACAGAGTTATACCTTTGCTGTTCTCTTTTTACCAATAAGTCCGCATTAACAGGCAAAGCTGGGAAGTTTTGGTTGCCAAATGCTGGTGCGGGTTTACGTTGGTGAATAGTAACACCTTCAGAAACGGTTCTTTTATGTGATTTTGTCCATGGTTTTTCTTCTGATTGCGATACTGTAGGTTCTAAAGGATTCTGAGCTTTTCGTTTGCTCTGTGAAAATCTTCTGAATAAGGAACCAATTCTAAATTTATCGTGATTTGTTTGTGACTGGGCCATGGTATCACCACCTTGGACAGTCTGACTTTTAACCCCTGTTGAGTGCACTGCAGCTTGCGCTGCTGGCAACAAAACAACACCAGAACCCTGCTGGTAGTTTGGTTCTCGCAGAACATTAGATTTCCTATTTTCTTCCTGCTTCACTTTTGGTGGTTGTTTGACAATGTTATGTTTATAGTCTGGAATAGAAGGTTCCTGCAGGAATTCTTCGCTGCTTTGGTTTTCTTTTTGTGAGGTTTGGATGTAATTATATTTTTCAGCTTGCGATGAGTAATTATGTTTGTCAAAGCGATTCTGGGATGTCTTTATGTGACCAGGAAGAAGTGCTGTTTTGACAGTTGCATCGTATGTTTCCAAGTTTCTCTCCAGTGGCTGTTGTTGGCCATCAGCGTATCGAGTAGCATATTTTCTTCCATAAAATTCATCTACTAGGTGATATAAGGAAATGTTTGCGTGAAATCCAAGCAGCGGATCATCTTCTCCTGCGTTGGGATATTCATTTCCAAAAAGCTGATAATGTCTTTTGGCCAACTCGATATACTCATCGCTGTTGATTAGTTCCAGCAATGATTGCTTCAGGGTGACTGCGTCATCAAAGAAAGCCAAGTTTACCATTTCCTCACATGTTTGTATATCAATATCCACTAATGGCTTTCTTGGCGGAATGTGGCTCAATACATTATAGTCGTATCCTTGATTCATCCATGGGTGATGAATAATATCGTCAATGGTGTAACGCATATTTCTATCAACAATAATCATCCTTTTTAACAAAGATTTCACACTTTCAGACAAATGGGAGGGATATTCCACTTTACCTTCTTTAATTAGTTTATGAAGCACATCTGAGCGATCATTATCAAACGGAACTTTTCCGCATAACAACACAAACATTACGATACCAAACGCCCAGATATCAACCTCAGGCCCAACATAAGGTTCAGCTTTCAATAACTCAGGAGCAGCAAAATACAAAGATCCACAAAAAGTTTTCAGCTGGCTGTTGACGTTGTAGAAATTTGATAAACCAAAATCAATAATCTTGATGTCTCCTGAATCTGAAATCAAAATATTTTCAATCTTCAGGTCTCTGTGTACAATGTTGTGACCGTGGAGATACTTGATTGCAGAAGCAATGCCCCTGGTAAATTTCCGTACTCTGTGTTCTTTCAAAGAACCGTGCTGAATGATATAATCCAGTAACTGTCCACCTTGAACATACTCAAAAAGCATATAGTAATGGGTCGTGAGAGCCCAAATATGAAACAGTCTGCATATGTTAGGATGGTAAAATATCTGTCCCATACCTCCTTCTCGAATGGTTCTCTTATCTCTGTTGTTTTCTTTCAAAATGCGTTCTTTATACTCTGCCGCTGTGAGAGAATTTCTAAACTTTGCATCTTTTTCGCATTTATACAAAAAAGTTTTTACAGCTCTGGTAACTATTTTCACTGCACACAAGTCTTGAGTTTTGACATTCTTTGCGACTTTAACTTTCCCCATTGAGCCTGAACCAATGCTTTGAATAAACTCCCAGTCTCCAATTGCTTTTCTATGGAATTCTTTATACTTCTTTCCGCTCTCAACCACGGTTATCTTGGAGTCGTCATTCATCTGCGTCGTTCCTTCGTCTTCTGTGAAATCTGGGGTAGGAGGAGGCTGATTGAGGAGAGATGCTGGAGGCATTAGTGTGTGGTCATTCCTGTGCTCGTTTTCATATGCTTGGATAAAGTCAAACCCTTTGTTTTCTGTCATTTGCTGCTGCTCTTGAGGATCAGCTTTGCCATCAAAATGATTGACAATGTTTATAATAGGCACTTTCTTTGCTACATTTTGTTCTTGATGCTTATCAAAACCATTGGTAAATTTGTCAAAGCTCTGGTTATCTCTTCTTTTATCACTTGAAACTACTCTGCTCTGTAACGGAGAACCCATATTCATCGTTGGTTCAGCTTCGTTCCGGAAATTAGCTCTCTCCCTTCGCAAAGAGTCACTTGGGCTGAAAACTGTTCTTCCGTTGGCGGTGTCACCACTGGTGTTGAGATTTCCATACTGGCTCTGTACATTTGAGTGATTGAAAGATTGAGAAGAGCTGAAAAGGGTCTGCTGCTGGGTGTAGTGATTAGACGCCTGTTGAGCATTCCGCGGTGGCGTTTCAGGCATGTATTTCTTTCCGCTTGCCTGCTTCGAGGACCCAGAAAGCATCCTGGGTGTTGCTGGAACTGACGCTTGTGGTTGGTTATTGTACTGCTGCGAAAAGTAGTGCTGTGAAAGCTTTCTGCTATGGCTTCTTTGCTCCGGTGTTCGCATCGCAGCACTGGCTTCGTAGCCGTTCATAGCGTCGCTGTTCTTGGTGTAGTAATCTTCCTTGAATCCCTGCTTTGATGATCTGCTGCTCGACCCACTGGTCAGCTGACTGCTGTGGCTGCTCATTTGGAAAGACGGATGTGCAAATATTGGTGTGGTATCCTAAAACGAACACCTTCTAGCTCACACAGAAACACCGCTTCAGAAAGTAGTGGTCTGGGTGTATCACTAAACTATGTGCAGGACTGACCTATGTATATCACTGATCGATTTATATCACTGATTGATTTATATCACTGATATAGGTATATCACTAAACTATGTACAGCACTGACCTATATGTATCACTGATATATGTATACTACTGTTCTAGGTATACTACTGATCTATTTATATCACTGAGCTAGATATATTACTTATCTTTGTGTAGCAAACAAGTACTCAGAAGTCTCAGTTATTTGGCTGAATCGGGAAACAAATCAGTAGAACTCAAAGAAAAAGAAACCAAAAAAAGTAATATGCTGATATGCCAGTACTTATACTCCGTGGTTGTGTGCTTCCTAATATGTCTCACTTCTCACTAACACTGATGCTTTTATAAACACGTGTTGTATGGAATGCTGCTTTGTGGTGGTGTACTTTAATTTATTTTGATTTAATTCTTCTTTAAATATTTTAAAACATATACAAAATAATGTTAACACTTATTTATATGTTGATGTATGTTTTGAAATTACTTTGTGATAAAAACTTTCTTATCATTCTGATGAATACTATTTATTCCAGGAGTGATAAACTTTTATTAACGCTTTTGTTACAAGACATAAGGGTGGCAAAAAATAAAAATAAAAAAATAGAAAATTTTTAAGGGAAGTAATTTTTGCTTGAAGGTCACGTGATTTGAAAGGCTGTCGGATATAAGGCTAAACGGTTCCAGTCGTGTGATTTTAGGTGATTGAACCAAGGAGATTACGGTGGTATTTGTTTAGATAAGAGGTATAAACTCCGAAATTGTTAGATCTAGAGTTTGGGTTTAAGAATGGTGCGCTTTTGCCGGGTATTACTTTATTGCAATGCCATGTGGTTCCTGAATCTTAAGTAGCAGTAAAATTAGCAGAAGAAAAGTGAGTAAACACTTTGAGTTCCAGAACATGTTTTTACACCATCCGCTTTTATTTATAAAGTTTTGAACTCACAGCATGATTTATCACTAGTCTCAGACTGTGGTAATTCGCATTTCTAGCGTATCACAATCATTTTTTAAGAGCAAGTCGCATATTGTCGGACTTATGGCGTATTCACAGAAGCACACGTGACCAACACACGTGACTGACGCTTTTTGGTGGGTCAGTGGGATACTGCTGTTTTGAGTCTGGGTGGGCTTAACAGGAAAACCAGAAGCATTGCACAAACCGACTGACTGCCAAATCTTGTGGTGTCAATTTCACATCGCCAATCACGTTTGTACGGGGGTGTTTCTGTGGTTCTTGTGATTATAAACCACATGGTCACATGATCTGCTTTCAGCTTCACGTCTGTGGCTCTGTCACGAGACCAGTTTGTATTTTGGCGATATGTTTAACGCAATATAGCAACATCTGGCTGCTCATTAAAGCTGGATTTCATCTATTGTAGCGTGAATGTGTGTGGAATGATGAGATTACTAATTCCATTTTATGGTAGCGGGAGTGTCTTTTGTGATCTGCTAAGTCCGATACGAAAACGCGAAAACACGCGAATAACAATCAAGTGTTTTTAACACTAAAAAAATTTTCGTTTTGCTTTGAGTTGGTGTTAATAATGATGGAAACACAGCAGTAGAGTGTAGTGAATTGGTGTATCGAATATTTATTGAAGAATATTTATTAAACAATAATTATTAAACGAAGACCATTCAAAGAATATACTATTTTAATAACACCATTTAAATAAATACACCTTTTAAATAATAATCCGTTTGAATAATATTTATTTAAGTCATACCATTTACAGAATATACTATTTAAAGAATACGATTCAAAGCATACTTTATTTAAAAAAATATATCACTTAAATAAGTACACCATTCAAAAAGATATTTTATTTAAAAAGATATTTTATTTAAACGAATAGTTTATTTAAAGAATATACTGTTTAAAGAATATACCATTTAAATAAAACATTTAAAGCATATACCAATTAAATAATATTTGTCTCAAGAGACATCCCATTTAAAAAATATACTGTTTAAAGAATACTATTTAAACAACCAATTTAAAAGGATATTTTATTTAAATAAGTCATTTAAAGAAACATCATTCACAAGAATAGTTTATTTAAAAAGACATTTAAAGAATACCATTGGATCTAAAACAACACATACACTGCGTTACTGACACTTTCGAGCACCCATTTTGCTGACTTATCACCGCCATGCCACCTAAAGCCAACAAGAAAAGAAGAACAACCAGAGGCAACACTGTTGTTACCACAACCACCACAACAACCACCACTTCAGACGATAAAAACACCAACAACAAAAGAACTGTTGCTGAGATGGGGCAGGAAAATGAAGATGCTGAGGATCTTGTTGATCCATACAACGGAGCACTCCCAATCAAGTTGCTGGACCAAATGAACAGACTTAAGAAACCCTTTTACCGCAAATTCATTGAAACAAACAAGCAACTTTTTAATACTTTAGCTGGGGAAAATACAGCTACAGAAACAGAAAATGACTCCACCACAGATGCCACAGAACTTAATAAATTACTCAACACCTGGGAGTATCAGTACGTTGTGAGTTTTATGTACTGCACTTTCCCATCATTCTTTAACAAAAACAGAGAAAGAAAAGGATACTTTGGTAAGAAACCAATTCCTCAGCCACCAAAAATGCTCAGAGATTTGATTGCTTCTCACCAATCTGCCTCAAGTTTAGGCAGCAACTACTCATCAGGGATCAGAGTCAGTGCCAGACAACAGCAATTGAACCTTCAAAAAGAACAAGAATTGAGTGAAAGACTGGAATCTATTGATTTTGAAGGCCAACTTGAGTATGGGCCTGACCAGAGAAAGTTCCATGAAATACTGTTCATTCAAGATCTTTTGAGTTATATTAACAACTCCTACAAGTTTTCTGATGACATTATTGCTTTCCCTGAGTACAAGGGAGACACATTTGCATGGTTGCTCATGGAATTGGCTAAACTTTACAACCAAGACCAGTCATTCTGTGATGAACAAGGGTGCTTGTTAAACCATGAAAACTGGTTTTCTGAGTCCTGGAGCTCATCTGACATTATCCAGAAGTTCAAGATTTTGTTTGCGGTTGTGAAGTTTGTTGAAATCAGAAATTCAGGTATAAGAAATTATATTAACGATAACCTGGACCTGTTTTATTTCCCAAGATTTGATGTTGAAATTGAAAAGACAACAAAGACTCAAACAGCCGCCAGACGTACAAGAAAGAAGGCTGGATCTGATGATGCTGATGCTGCTAAACCTGAACCAAAAACACCAGAAACAGTTTTATCCAGAGTTGAAACTCAAGAACAGTTTATGCTGATGCATGGTGGAAAAGTTGTTAAAATCATAAGAACGGTCACATCTCCTTTGAACTTACCTTTGAGAGAAGACCATGCTTATTCCTCAGAAGGTACTCCTCTGGTAAACTTTCAAGAAGAGGTTGAGCAGTACAGTGACTCCATTAAGTTTGAATATGAGATTGTTGCTTTTGAGTTTGACAGTTTGATGCATTTCAACACAAATGTGACTGAATTTTATGAAAACAATCTTGAAGTTGAAAAAACAGATGATTTAAAGGAGTATTCGCCAAACGAAGACAATGAAGAGATCGACGAAGATTACACTTTGAGACAGGTGTACATGAATACAAAGTATGGGTTGAATCTATTCAACAACAGAATGAGACAACGTGAGTCTGAAGCGTTCTTCAATAATAAAAAGACATCCCAAATCTTTATTGACAAGATTTCTGAAAAGAACAAGAAGCTTCTTGAAGAGGAAACCAAGGAGAAATCCCAAAAGCAGAGGGAATTCTTGAACAAATCAAACTACTTGAGAAACAAGTCTCAGAGAATAGTTCGTGATCAAGTGATTGCTAGTCTATGGGAGAGATACCATAGCTTACAACTTTCATCAGATGCTGTCCAAGAACAAGAATTTTTCACTTTAGTTGATGCAGAAGTGAGCAATCTGAAATTTGAAACCTATTTTTTCAATGTTCCTTACTGCTTGGTGTGGAAGGATGAAGATTTGAAAAAACTTGAAGTGAATGATTTGTATTTGCCAAATACCAAAGACGTTTACCAAATGAATTGGATGTTTAACTGTTCCTGTGATCATAAATCACATACGTTGATCCAATCACCAAACAATAAGACTGCTAAGGATATCCTTCTGGATGAAAAGATTGAATCTTTAGAAAACTTAACTGTAATTGAAAACGACTCAAATATTGAATTGGTGCATGAAAAAAACATCAAAGGAGATATAATAAGTTGTGTCAAATGTAACAGATGGGGTCATTTCTCCTGCTTTGCTGATTTATTAGAGAAAGATGCGCTTTACGCAGGAATCATCGCCGCTTTAAATCAAATCGATATTGACTCTTTAAAGTCTCTAAAACCATCCGCATTCAGTGTTGCTTTCATGGGCGGTGTAGAACAGATTCAAGAAGAAGAAGAAGATTCAAAGGAAACTGGGAATATCAATGGTCATGCTGTTCAGACAGCTGAAAATGAAAATGACGATGCAAGCTCCCAAAAATCCCTGACCAAAGAGGAAACAGAATCTAAGATGGTGATGGACAATATAGATGTTACTTTGAAGTCTCCTGAAGCAAGTGGCGTCAGAGTTTCCAGAAGAGCAGCAGCATCAAAAGAAATTGATTATACTGGAAAATCTGCCTACCAAGCTGTTGAGGAAGAACCAAGAATAAGAAGATCGTCTAGAAAAGCTGCTGAAAAAGAAAATTACGATGAAGAAATAGAGGAAGAAGAACTAGTTCACGATGGCAGACCATCATTTTTATCTCAATTTCCAATTGGACCGCTAGAGAATTTGTTGACTTCTACTCATCCTATAACTAAACTGCTGTTTAGAGGGATGGATGGAGAAAAAGCAGAGTCGCAAGAAGACCTAGAGATTATTTATGATACGCTGTACCAAAGGTTCTATAAGATTATATGCTATCAGTGCTGCAGAAACCTTTCTGAAAACATAGTAAAAGCTCAGTTCCCTGAGTTGTTGAAGCAAGAGCTGATTAGACAGGCCAAAAACGAGTTGGCTAAGCAGAAAAGATTGGCTAAGAAACAGCAGAAACTTGAACAGCAAGAAGCTGCTATTGCTACCACGGCAACTGTCACAAATCCAGAACCAGCAAAAGATGTGGTTGAACAAGATAAAGCAGCAGAAGATGTTGTTGAACAAGATAAACCAGGAACTGTAGAATATAACACGAATGCAGAAGTCCCAGTGGAAACAAATGATTAAGATTATTTGTAGGACTTTTATGAAAGCACTATTCTTATGTATTAATGTGTATTAATAACAAAAGGTGCGTAGTTCCTGTGACGTTTATTGTGTATATAAAGTAGGTCTGTCATAATTTGTGATAGTGTCAATCAAAGAACAGACAGTAATTACATTTTGAATATTTGCAATTTATTTAACAGCAAGTGGTTCTGAAGCATATAATTTATTAATTGATGTTGTAAATAAAAAAAATTAACATATAGGTAATATGGTATTGAAAGAATTTCTATAATGATATAATCAGTCTTTCATTTTGTTGTTGTAATTTTATTTGTGGGGCCTAAATGATGGAATAATTAAAATGGTCATAAAGCTCTGTGCTGTTGATAGAATGTTGTATCAAAAGAAGCCATCAAAGTTACAGTACGCCTAGTTTATAAGAAATTTTGTTTTTAGATCTCATAACATTACATCATTTTTATTTAGATACGGTTAAGTAGAGGTTTAAAAAAGCAAATAAAATCATACTTGTAAGGTAACTCAAAATTCCGCTACTGAAATTAATTAACAGCGTTTTGATTGAGTTTTTGTTACATTTTTATTATTTTTTATATGTCTTTTTGTTGAAGTGATTTACTACAGAAGTTACAGCTTTGATAGTCCTGAAAAATGTTGTATCAGCTTTACAGAATATAAATGAAAACGGGCTACTGGTTAATAGTACTTTCAAGTTAGTTTTAAAGAAAGACATTAAACCAAAACAAGCTAATAAACAGGTCACATTTTTAGCTTCAAATGGCTCTGAATACAAAGTAGCAACGACAATAATATTCTTAGGCAATTTTTTTGCTCAGAAATGATATTTTTGAATTTGCATATGAATATGAAGTGCTTTTAATATTTTACCAAAAAGACTACCAAAAGAATTCATGCTGCATCTCGTTGTGATGAATTCACACCGCAACAAGTTGATAATTGATAACCAAATACTGTAGTGTGTGTTAATTACCAAATTTTTCCATTAATTTATAAATGTGATGTTAAACTGCTTATTTTGAATGTATTTGCAAGATATTTGATATGCTATTTTGTTGTTAATGATTAAGCATGGATGAAAACCTTATCTCCGAAAAACATACGACGAATCACGTGTATGAGAACACGTTTATTGTTTATAAAGACTTGGTTTTCTAAAACTAAAACTTATTATTTTATATTTCTATGAGTATTACCCAATAAGTGAGAAAGTAAGTCGCGTCTTCAACTAATACTCATTCATTGGCAGAACACTTTCTAACGTTTTTAGTTGTGTTTATACATGGTAGCGGTAAATCAGATGTCTAGCTTATGTCCGATTTTATTACTATGCGGACAAGTATAGTGAGATTTAATAGACAAAAGATATTCAGAGAAACAAGATCATTAAAAGAACAGTGAGTATAATAAAATTACATGCACACAGTTAAATCCAAATAGTACAGTATTGTTACTACTATTGGTAATAATAACGTAAGCTTTAAAGAAAATCATTGGCTGATTGTGTTAAGTCACGTGATTTCCATGTTTGTCTTAAAAGTTCATTCATGTAGCTCGGTGTTACTGATCATTTAGTAATTTTTATCTTGTTACAGCTGCAGCTCTATCATTTGTTATTATTTTAACGGGTAATTAGTGGTAATCAATTATAATAATCGAACCAGTTGGCTAATATATACCGATATCTGTATGCAGTTAGTCACGTTTAATGTTCGTAATATACAGAGAAATCTATCCAAAACTTAACAGCCAAGTATGCAAATAACTGTGGGGAAACTTAACATTCTAGAAAAGCGTGTTTATTTTTTCATAAAGTAAATAAAACTAGTATTAGACCAATGAAATGGCGTTGTTTACTCTAACTTATAGGACTTAAAATTTCCCGATGCGGCACTTAGTACAAACTAATCTCGTATAAAGTAAGTATTTGCACGTGACTGTTTGAGTACTAACAAAACATAATAACCTGTTGACAAACTGGTGTTCAGAGGGGTGGCTTTCCGGGGAGAGTTCAACTTCAAGATTGCCTGCCAGAACTGTGTTGTGTATTTACACTAGATGTCCTTTAGATTAAATTGCGCAACCAAAAAATAGATAAGAAAAAATAGGGACAAATGTCCGCGGTTACCAAATATAGACCCTGATGTGCCGGTTTGTCTGAGTTTTGGATTTCGGCGATAAGGCTGTTTTTAATATTCGCTTATTAAAGGTTGCGATATCTTTGCAATTTTAAAGCTGATGCAGCATTTTTCATTGGCGATGTATGCTGGTGGTTGCTGTGTGTTATTTACATGTTTCCTAAATTTGTTGGGTTGAAAGCACGTGCAAGATAAGATAAGATGCTGATTAGTGAGGTAAGTTCAGTATAAGTTCAGTAAACGCTGTGGTAAATAACAAATTCTAGCAGTGAGTAACACTTATTTTTGGTGTTAATTGCGGCAAAGATGCATTAAATGGTGTTGTTTCCTGACAAATCTCAGCGTTTATTGGACACCACTGTTGCAAACAGCTTTTCTGGGACAAAAATCATCATTGGAAGTTTGAAAATAACTTCTTAACATACTGTTGTGGTAGTAACTTGAACTGGCAAGTGTTACTGCTTTTCTTCCAGTCGTTTCTTCACATTTTTGCGTAGTGTAGTGCAGCAAATGAGTATCAATTTCTGGATAGAACACAGTGCCTTTGAAATATATACCGTAATTACATACATCCAGAGCGTATAATGACTATGCACTTGCCAATTTAACATAAAAAGTAGCGTGTTCTCATGCTGAGGATAAAACCTCATTGCTTGCTGAACAGTGAACCCGTAACAAACCAAACAGCAAGACAAAAAACAATACAAAAAAACAAGACTAACAACACTACAAAATGCAGCTGATAAAAAAGCAAAACATCACTGACAAGATAGACATGTGGAGTTAGAAATATGAAAAAATGTTGCAGAATAAAGCTAGAAGTGGAGTGGGAAATACAACAGAATGGCCCGATTGGGCAATAAATGACGCCCATAGTGCAGACAGCACTACATAATACAAGATACAACTCACGCAGTTCTGGTGCCGGAGTTTAGCAGCCCCAGAAACGATTGTTATCTGGCACATACAATATACACCACACTGAGTATTGCTGCCAGCAATATGTCACGAGCAGCCAAGAAATCACAATAACAATAAACACTGGTATAAGGCAATTTGGATCCAGTAGGCTGATAAACAGGACCCCAGTTTAGGGCTATTAGCCGAAAAGCTTGACAAAATAATACTGCCCCCTACTGAAACGACGAACCGGTTGTTTCAGTCTAAACCTTAATTGGGCTACAAGTTTACACGATCTCAGCCTAAAATTTCACGATCTCAGCTTAAAATTTCACGATCTCAGCTTAAAATTTCACGATCTCAGCCTAAAATTATACGGTCTTAGCGGCTATATTTATCGCAGACTCTACTAGGTTGTACAGCCCTGCAGAATAATAAATATCTCACCTGGATTTGTTGTTTCGGGTTTCGGCGTTGCAAATTCAGCGGTAAAGCCGAGAAAATTCGCTACAGGATATCACATTTTTTACTTGCGCTGCAAAATATCACGTTTTTTTACTTGGCTTTTTATTTTATTTATTTATTTATTTATTTTTTTTTTGCCGAAAGATCTGCTGCATAAAAGTTTATTACGTTAGCCAAAATAACAATTTTCAGAGCATATTTTGATGAAATTCACACAGCAAAACAGTGCTTTAAGATATCGCTGTGTCGCTAAAAATGAGTTTTTGGCGAAGTTGTATTTGTCTTGTTTCTTATCAGATAAGCATTCTGGTGGGACAGTAACCTCTCGTTTTTATTCTTGATTACCAGTTGCGGATCTGTAAACTTCCGATGGACAAACAGCTGGCTGAATTGTCTAGTTAGATTACCGCTACCAAAGTTGACAGTATTGCACGTATAAGTAAACTCTAGTGTAAAGTTCCGCGCACCAAAAGCTGAATACACGTAATATGTTGTTTTTACTAGCCGTATTCTACTCTTTTTCTTTGTTTTTTTTTTTTTTTTTTGACAGCAGTAGCCGTGCGCAATTTAAGGAGTTATTTTTATATTTTCAACAAATAAAAAGGAGGACAGAAATAGTTTTCTGACAGGTTTTTCAACGGTTGAATTTAATTTGTGAAAAAAAATAAACTACAATAATTGTGAGATTTTTCCAGCGGAAAACATCTTAGATTACCACATTTAGGATATATACATGCGTGTGGAGAAAGGTTATTTGCGCTCGCAGCTGGACAAATCTTTAGTGAAATTTAGGATTTTCGGTAGTTTTGGTAGAATTAGGAGCAGAATATTCACTTAAACATTGTATTTGGCACTTTGGACGAAACTTTTAGTTTAAAACCATACTTTTAGTTTAAAACCATACTTTTAGTTTAAAACCATACTTTTAGTTTTAGAGTTGTTTGTCCCAGGATTTGAACCAAGAATTGCTTTGAATACTGATATTTAAACGAAACAGAACCAGATTTTTATATTAGAGTTGTTTGAGGCGATATTTAACCAAGCACTGTTTTGATTTGACGGTTAGATATTTCAGGCAAGTGTCACACGGCTACAATAGTGTCCATTAGAATTTAAGCGACGCTTTCCAATTGTAATTACGCTTTGAAACAGTACCAAAACACCACTGGCAAGCATTTATTAGCCGCTCGTCTTTCAGCTTTCAAACTCTCATCTGGTTGCAATAACACTGTCACTATAATACAGTAGTCACTATAATACAGTAGTCACTATAATACAGTAGTCACTATAATACAGTAGTCACTATAATACAGTAGTCACTATAATACAGTAGTCAC
>JAFNJT010000002.1:216184-254811 GCA_019649525.1 Hanseniaspora lindneri
AGTAGTCACTATAATACAGTAGTCACTATAATACAGTAGTCACTATAATACAGTAGTCACTATAATACAGTAGTCACGAGCACACAGTAGTCACGAGAACACAGTACTCAATAGAATACTCAGGCAGATAGAAATACCAGTCAGTATAATACAGTGGTCACGAGAACACAGTAATCACGAGAATATAATACTCAGTAGAATACAGTACTCAATTCAATAAACTAATTACGGTAATACAGTACTCGGTATAACTCAGTGCTCAATCCAATACACTGGTAAAAAGAAATAGTCAAATTATGGGTTGCTACGTCCAGAATCCAATCACAGCGAGACAAAACATGAGCAGAAATGAACCCTTTCTACCCCACAGGTACGATAAGCTGACAGAGAATGGCGCTAAAACTATTTTTATCACAAGCAAGAACAACAAACGCGCCAGGGACCAAATCAAAACTCCGGCACGTGCTTCTGCTAATGCCAATTCAAAACAGCTTTCTTTTTCACCTTCTCTAAGTTCAATTCTCAACCAAAAGAAGTCGCAGAAACTGAATAATAACAGCAAAAAACCTACACATTACTATCACAAGTACAACTCAAAAAGTGTTGAAGAAACTCAACTGGCGCCTACTGATTTATCTTTGGGTGATACTGCAGGAAGTAGAAGAAGAAGAAGTAGCAGTTACTGGTTTAATACCAATATCAATAACTCCGAAAGAGGTTTCTCAAGTGAAACTGTAGTAGAAGATTATTTTGACCCACTACTCGCTCAGGATATTGAAGCTGGACCAATCAAAGTTTCTTATCAAGAAAGTTCCACTGTCAAAATATTTGATGCTCTCAAGGACCTAGATTTTGTCACTGAGTACCATGTTTCAGATGTCAAGGAGTTTTATGTCCCAAAATACGACATTAAATTGCACAGACGAAATACCAGAAAGCCGAGAACCGCAGTTAGAAACATCGAGATGGAATCTATCGCTGGAAGTGAAACTGAAAGATACGATAACAAAGATAACAGTAATGTGAAGATTGAGGGTGATAAGGAGGACAAAATTGATAGCAGTATGGACAGTGTGAATAACTCCATAGCTGCATCGCCAATTATGCCATCAATAAACAAGGAAATCATGCAGCCGCATTTCATGAGACTCTATGCAGTAGTTCAGAACTCCAAATCTAACGGAACCCTGCCTGAATTAGATATTGATGAAACCCTGCTTTCAAAGATAACATACCAGGACATCTGGACCCTTGACATTCCACCTGCTGATAAGAATAAGATTTCAAAAAGCGATAAGGAAGATTTGAAAATCAAGCTGGCCTTGATAGCAAGAAAAAAGCTCTGGTGTGATATGGTGATTGAGACGCCAAGAAAGCAGCAGCCGATAAGCAAAAACGGGGACAATACCAAACTTTCTAGCACTCCTTCTAAGAATAACGCTGAGAGTATCCACAAACCGGAGTGGAACAGCAGAAAACACAGTAGCATAGCATTAACAAAACATCAATTTACACATATAGGATACGAAATAAAGGGCGGCAAAAAGGACAGTAAGAAGGTGACAACGCTGCTAAGACTTAAAGATGGTCCGCTTCCATGGACAACACATAAAACAGCAGCTGTTTCTCCACGGAGTAAACTCAATTTAAGTTGTGAAAAGGAACATGTGATCAAACCATTTGGCGTTTTGCCTAACAACAGCAAAACACAGTATGTGGTGAAGGGCTGGGTGGACCGGAGATTCTTTTAGGGTCAGTTTTATGTAGCACTTAGGATACATTTTAGTAGCAGTTATTGTTTTTAAGGTTATCGTCTTATCTTTTTTATCGTGTTATCGTCTTATCTTTTTGAGTAGTTTGTCCAGGCGAACAATTGTCCTGGTAGCCAGCTTTCTAGGGAACCAATTGTCTTGGATCTGGTTTTCCGAGCAACGAATCTTCTAAAAACTGAGCCTAATGAAATAAATGTTTCCTGCGAGGACTACACTCGCTTCTGGCGATCACTCCCATGATAGCAAACGCGTTGAGAAACCAACTTCTACGACTAATTGCTCCCAAAACACCAAAAATGTTTGTCAGAGAAACCCTGTTTTTTTTCCACGTAGACAAATGTCAATCTCCGTTTGCAGCAACACGAAACACCGCACCTGACCAGCGCATTACTAGGACCCTTCTGCAACCACATACAACCTTATGTAATCACCGAAGCATGGTAACAAAGCCAGCAACCTGAGTTTTAATTTGCTTTACTTGGCTCTTATTGATACCACCTGCACCCTTTTTTAGCTTCTCTAATCAGTAAACTCTTTTCCTTATCGCCCAGACAGTTTAACACCGCAAACCCGACATGTTTAAGACCTATCTCAAAGGACTGTCCATTTAGAACCGCTATTCGGATTTAAGACGTTTGTCCACCTACCATGATTCAGCCAGCTGCGGCTTCAAACAACTTGTATGAAAACCGGACTCAAATTCACCCAAACAAGACACATGGTGCATGATAGCAGCGGTGTGATAAATCCATGCATAAATCCCACAAAGAGCTTGTCACGTGACTTTGCCAACCACGTGACCAATTTTGTCCCGGAGATATCAATTTCACCACAGCGGTTCAAACCGACGGCAAACGATATCGCTCCCCTACGCCAGGCAAACTACCAGCCACAAATCGTCCACAAAACACCCGTCTTCACCGCCTAATATCACTTTCACCGTTACTTCCCACTCTTAATTCAACCTGGGTTTATCGGAGATATTCCTCTCCAAAACTGTGGTGAAACTTGAAAAAATAGTAAGACTTTTTTTAACCCCGACAAACATTTATTACTAGTTTGGATTAGGCGATAGTGAAATATTCTTCACTGAACAAAATAATTATTCACTGAAATAATATAATATATCACTTCATACAACCACCGCACTTTCAAAGTAACCATACCAAAAACATATATAACGTGGTTTGTATAGCCTGCCAGATTTTTTTTTACCAAAATCATTACTTTCTATCAATCTACTACTTTAAGTTCTTTTACTACTTCAATATTTTAATATTTTAAACAACTATTTACAGCTCATACCAAAGCAGACTTTAATGTACACCCCAAGGTATTTCATCAATACAGTATCCAAAATGACTCTCTCCACAGCCTCCCACCAACCAAAAACCATCAAAGAAATCAAAAAAGTGCTTATTGTTGGTTCTGGACCAACTGGAATATCAGCTTTAAAAGCTTTTGAAAAAGAAAAACACTTTGATGTGATCAAAGTTTATGAAAAGAGACACGATTTTGGTGGTCTGTGGAACTATGTGAAGCCGATTATCGACAAGAACTCCATTGAAAGTGTTCCTTTGACCGATCCGTCCAAAAGAATATCCGTTTTAAAAACCACTGATGACTCTGGAAAACATGTTTTTGATTCCGCAGTGTACAAAAATTTGGATACAAATGTTCCAAAGTTTCTGATGGAATACAACAATTATTCGTTCCCAGAAGGAACACCGTTATTTCCGCTGAAAGATGCTGTTTTAGATTACTTGATCAACTTCGCTGAATCTCACAGAGACAAAGTAACTTTTGATACTGAGGTTACTTCCATAAAATATGATTCAGCTACTGAAAAGTACAAGGCTTTCGTTCTAGAATATCCGTTCCAGGACTTGTCCGCCGCAAAATGGGACGGCGAAGAATATGATGCTGTTGTTGTGGCTTCTGGGAACTATGATCAGCCATATATTCCGCAGAAGAAAGGTCTGGAAGAGTGGTTTTCAAAGCATAAAAACACTGTAATCCACTCCAAAAACTTTGATTCCCCAGAACAGTTCAAGGATGTTCAGGGCGAGATTTTGGTAGTGGGAAATTCGGCTTCTGGAAGTGATCTGGCGTTCCAACTAGCCACTTCTTTGAACAAAAAGATATACCAAACCGTCAGAAGAGAATCTGGATTGCCAGCTCCCAGCTCTGAAAAAATAGTGAAAGTTTCAGACATTGAGTACTTTGATTCTTCTGAGGGAAGAAAAACTATCAAGTTTTTAGATGGAACTGTCGTTGAAAACGTTGAGATGATCATTTTCTGCACAGGATTCCTCAAATCATTCCCCTTCCTTGACAGCGCTACCATTGAACCGTATGTAGATTTCAACAACGGTAAGAACGTGAAAGTGCTGTACAATCACATGATTCCAGTTGACCTTCCAACAATTGCTTTCATTGGTCTTCCAAAGTTTGTTTTACCAACAAGATTATCAGAAACTCAAGCTGCCTGGTTAGCAAGAGTATGGTCAGGAAGAATCCAGCTGCCATCCAGAGAAATCCAAACAGCATACCACGATTATTTCCTGGAACTTTATGGTGACACTAAATCACTTCATGACCTAGTTTTCCCAGCTGACGTTCAGTATTCTCAAAGACTGAACAGGGAAATCAGACAGGCTAAGCAGGCTAACAAGGGCTACTTTGGGCTGGAATGGAACGGCTACAACATCAAGCTAAGAAGCAGCATCAAATATCTGAAAGAGGCGTATGTGAAGTACCTCGTTGACACTGGCAAAAGAGCCGCTACCGTGGAGGAACTCATTGAAAACGGCTACTTTGCGTGGCCTGAGAACGCCACAAGCTGTGTGCAGGTCCCAGCGTTTACTCCCTGAGATGTTTAATGTGGTTGTTTTCACTTTAACTGGGTGTTCTTAAGTTTGTTTAATTGTTATTTATTTTAACTGGATGTTCTTACACTTTTACTGGATGTTCTTACACTTTAACTGGATGTTCTTGAATTTTTTTATACTTCCTAGTTTAAGTGGACTTTCTTGAATTTCTTTAATTGTTATTTGTTAACTGGATGTTCTTAACTTTGTTCAACTGCTGATTAGTTTAACTTGATCTTCTTGTTCATTAAGTGTAGGCTTTTGTATTTATTTAGCTGTCACTTACTTTAACTGGACTTTCTTAGTTTGAGTGGACCTTCTTAAATTTATTTAATTGCTAATTAGTTTAACTGGATGTTCTTAAATTTGTTCAATCGTTGCCTGGTGTGACTGGATTTCTGTTGTTTATTTAATTGTCACTTACTTTAACTGGATGCTTTTGTATTTATGTAATTGTTCCCTAGAGTGACTGGATTTCTTTATTTGACTGTTGCCTGGTTTAACTGGATACTTTTATATTTATTTGAGTGTCATTTGTTTAAGTGGATGTTTTTAGTTTATTTAATTATTACCTAGTGTGAGTGGATTTCTGTTCTTTAGTTAAGTGTTTCTTGGTTTAACTGGATGTTCTTGAATTTGTTTAATTGTCACTTAGTTTAAGTAGCTGTTTCTATATTTACTTAATAGTTGCTTAGTTTAACCAGATGTTCTTAAATTTGTTTATTTTCATTTAGTTTACCTGATGTGCTTAAAGTTATTGAATTGCTGATTAGTTTAACTTGATCTTCTTATACTTTAGGTGTAGGCTTTTATATTTATTTAGCTGTCACTTAGTTTAAGTGACTGTTCTTAAAGTTATTTAAGCCTTGCCCAAATCAAGTGTATGTTCGTATATTTATTTAATTCTTGCCTGGTTTAACTAGATGTTCTTATACTCTAATTGCTGTTTATTGCGACTTGAATTCTGTACTTTGACCGGTTGTGTTTTTTTGTTTTGCTTTAAGTTGCTGCTTCTATCTTTATTTACTTGCTACTTAGTTTAAGTGGCTTCTTATACTTTAAATGTATGCTTTTCTACTTATTTAATTGATCTTTAGTTTAGGTGGTTGCTTACTTTAATTGGTTGCTTTTACATTTATTTAGTTCTCACTTAGTTCAAGTGGCTACTTTTGTATTTATGTGCCTTTTTTTTGTCTAAGTGCATGTTCTTATTTTATTTAATTATTTGTTTAGGTGGATGTCCTTGAATGTATTTAATTGTCACTTAGTTTAAGTGGATGCTTGTATTATAGTTGATTTTTGTCTAGTTTAACTGGATGTTCTTATATTTAAATAATTGTTGCTTACTTTGACTGACTGTTCTTATACTCTAATTGGTGTTCTTGTATTTATTTAGGTGCTCCTTAGTGTGGCCCGGTTTCTGTGCTTTGACCGGTTGTTTTACTTTAATCAGAAGTTTTTAAATTTATTTAATTGTTCTTTAGTCTAAATAAAAGCGTTTTTATTTATTTACTTGTCACTTACTTTAACTCACGTGCTTAAATTCATTTAAGTGTTGCCTAACTTAAGTCGATGTGCGCCTATTCCCTTAATTGTCATTTATTTAACTGGATTTTTTTGAACGTTAATGAACGTTTTTATACTAAATTGTTGCCTAGTTTAACTGCATGTTTTTATGCTTCAGCGGACCATCTTATAATCACCTTGATGGCTGTTGTTATATTTATTTAATCGGCGCTTTGTTTATCTGCATGTTCTTGTACTCTAATGGCTTATGTGCACCCTGCTGATATAACATATGCTGATCAAAAAATGACGTGTCTCCAATTGCTTTTGACCAATTCAGCCAATTGCTGTGCAGGTGACTTGAGTTTGTGTTTACTATGATTTTATTCTATTTAACTGTTTGCACAGTTGGTCTAGATTCTATTCATATTCGTCTCGCTGTCAACTGTACACCAACTGGTAATTATATTTTCCCAGCTGGTAATGTCAAATTGAACAGTTGCGGTCCTGATTCAGGATGTGGTGTATGTTTTGAACGGATGTTTGTACCCACAACACCTTGTACTGTAGTTTGTACATATAACTCAGCTATATCTCACTATAATTTATATGTGCTTCGCTATAACTTAGCTAGAGTTCACTATGACTCTGATAGCTCTCACTATAACTCATATATATCTCATCAGAAATCATCTACATCTCACTATAAATCATCTACATCTTACTATAGTTTTCATAGATCTCACTACAATTAATCTCGGTCGCACTACAATTAATCTCGGTCTCACTATAATTGATATGCGTCTCGCTACTACTCATGTAGAGCTTACTATAATTTGGGTAGGTCTCACTACAACTAAGCTAGATTTCAGTATGGTTCATCTAGAGGTTACCGTGCTTTGTCTAGATCTCACCATAATTCATATGGGGTTCAATATAAGTCAGCTAAAACTTTCTCTATCTTATATGGATCGCACTGTGATTTACCTAGATCTTACTACAATTCACCTAGATCTCAATATAACTCGCCTAGATCTCACTATAATTCACCTAACGAGTATTAAATTTAATTAACTGTTAGTTGTAGTTAGGTGGCTTTTGCTTACTCCTCTGCTGCTTATTTTGTTTCACCTCGATTCTGGAATATAACTGACTGTTCAAATACTATCAAGGGCGGTCTCATAACTAACTAGGTAAGCTTCTTTAATTCAACTAGCTCGATTTCGTATATTTTTTAGTTCTACTTCTTGCATTCGACTACTTCTAACTCTTCTATTAAACTAGTTCTACCTCTTCTATTAAACTAGGTATACTTCTTTTATGTAATCAATTCTGTCCATTTTATTCAAGCACTTCTGCTTCTTTATTTGCCTACTTCTAACTCTTTTATTCAGTTACTTCTACTTCTTTACTCAACTACTTCTAACTCTTTTATTTTTTAGTTCTAATTCCTTTATTTTTTAGTTCTAATCCTTTAGTCGTTTATGTCTACACTCTAAATCGGTGTTATGTAATCAACCTACATGAATTTACTCATCATTTACTGTTTTTTTAAAAAAGTGCTCACTTCGCCTCACTGTATATATAAGTTTTCACAGCAAACTTGTCTCCCTCATCAGAAAGATCCACATGCCGTGTATGCTGCTCCCACTCATCAAGATCATCAAAGTTTTCATCAGCTTCCATTGCATTATTTTCATCTTTTGGTTCATCAGTACTGTCACCAGCATTAGCTTTACTGGCCAGATACATCCACTGCAGATCTCCATTACGAAGCACTTCCTCATCAAAGCTTGTAGTTTCATCCAGGCCGCCTAAAATAAGCATGTATTCCCTGTAAACTTCGAACGAAAAAAACGACAGGAGATATCCAATTGGCTCAAAAATAGTAGATGAATCTGTCCAGGTTGTGGTCAAAAACAAGCTAACTAGTTCTGCTATCTGCAGCGCCAGCACTGCAATCACTATTATAGAAAGAATGGCGGCTTTAGGGTTCAAGATTGCGAGCTTATGTTTCTTTGCATTGGCGTTCTTGTTCATGATTATTATATTGATAAAAAAAGACTTTGGATTTCCAAAAATGGAAAGCAAAATAATTGAAGTGTAAACGATTAGTAAAAACCCTTTGATTGACAGATAAAAAACACCAAACGATGTGGTTCTGGCGTTTGATCTTGCGGAATGCAGCATTATGTTTTGTAGAATCTCCATCTTCAAAGTAGCAGTCAAATCAGAAGCAGGAAGGAATCCAAATTTGTCTATCAAAAGATCATAAATCAAAGCTGGATGCCCGTACTCTACATCAAACTGGAAATATTCCAGTAGCGCGGATGCTAAATTCAAAAGCTGCCATGTGACTATGAAGCAATACAGATCGGTTTTACTTAGTTTCTTCTTCAGTATAGGAATCAAAAACAACAGCAAATGGTTGTATGCCATAAGATTGAAAACCAGAGTCATGGGCAAAGAGGGCTTATATTTGGAAAGAGAAACAGCAATTGTCAGTGGCGAAAAGTACCCTGAGGTGCTCATTTCCTTGATAATCAAAATGGTTTGGTTGAGAAGCAAATAAAAGTAACTATGCAGCGCTAAAACTATCAGCACTATCAGTGAAAAACTTTTGAAGTACCTTCTGATGAAGGTCAAAATCTTATTCGCCACAGTCAACTTTTCATGCTTGATAATCTGGTGTCTTTCAATTCCCAGTGTTTCCTGTTTATGCATGTTTATTGACTGAATCGCCAGTTTCACACAAACTAAACTTAAAGTTAAACAGCAGCACAGATACATCACAGATTCAAATATAGAAAACGCTGGAGTATTTCCGGTGTAAAGGAAATCTGCTTTTTCAGCATATGTCAGCGAATAACCACCTTCTTTCTGCAAACCATGCAGTTTATCATTGCCATGTAAAAAAGTTTGCCAGTCATTATCAATATTGTAATTATAGTCCATAAATGGCACAACATGGACCGTTGAAAACAGCGGCTGGCTGTACAGGCAGGTTGATTGAAACCTCATTTCAGCTAGAAGATCGTTATTCAGTGAATATATAACCACATCGCTCTGTGAATTGGCAAAAGTTACTAGATAGTTTTGGTACTCCAGTAGCTCCGACAGCTCATTATCAAACACAAGAAACCCATTGCAGGACGCGTAAGCTAAGCTTTCAATGTTGTTTTGATCGGACATAACACTGCTGGTGCTTTTAAATCCGATTTGGGGAGTTGTTTGGTGTTTCTGGTGGGTTAAGTTGGGTATATTTGGAGATTATTAGGTGATTTTATATTGGTTTTAAAAGTTGTTGCTAGTATATGTTGTACGATGCATTCCATCACAAGACTTTTTGGTGAGCACATGCAGCCGTGCGGCTCGATTGGGGGAAAAAAACGCATACCGAATGAGAACAAAAGGAAAAAAACAAAGAAAAATATGCAGCTATAGTCACGTGAGTGGATCACGTGGTTTGGGTGATATTGTTTTTGACCAGTGTATTTTGCAGCACCGTCGTTGGGAAGTCGCTCATAAAGCAATAAACAATTTTGAAAGGGACTTGCAGTTGTGGCGTACTGCTGGTTTGTTTTTCAAGACCATTTTTGTAGGTGCAAATCGGATTTAAGGACCGACATTGGGTCACGTGGTTCAGCCCATTTTGCTCCTAGTACCTGCCGGGCCCAGACCCCTAGGGGTGAATTCCACGGACAAAAAGTTTTTTTCTGGTGTACCAGCCGCTGAAACTCTGCACTTGCAGCCATTTTGAGCCAAAAACACGTAACTTTCAACCCTGAAAACTGTGCCAAATGTTTCCTGCATGCAGCTAATGATGAAAGTTTTCTTACCTCCGACCATATTTTGGCGTCTGCTCTTTTAGATCACGTGATTTATCTCCGACAAAAATCAGTGACAAGTCACGTTATTAACAACAGGTGTATTCTAAGTAAACGCTTGGTTTTATGCCCGTGAATTTAGTCGTTTTTTATTCTTCTGGTTAATAAAATATACCTGAGAAATTGCTTTGCCTCTTCAACTACTGATTGCTCATGAGCTGAACACGTTGTAAAGTTTTTAGTTGTGTTTCAGCACAGGTGAAAACCGTTCAAGTTAAATCCGACAAACATGGTAGCGGTAAGCAGCAGTTTACGTTATCTCCGATTGAATTAATGTGCGCTTAAGAAGCCCCAAAATATCGTTTCCCTTGAAAAGTTTGCTGCAGGATTTCAGAGCTAATTTGCACTATGCACCAAATGCAAGCTACAGTTGCATGCATTGTTCAGGCGTTTTTTGCGCCAGTGAAGCATATCTATCAGAACACATGAGAGGGCCAGCACGTGCCTCTTGGGCGCTTTTCATCATCAAAACATGCTTTAGAAGTGAGATATCCGCGTTTCCAAATCTAGATTTCAAGCCTGTTCTGGCAGAAGGAGTAGTTTTTGTCGTTTGAGTTTAAAGTCAAAAGGAACAGTATACACGGCGATGTTCGTTATCACGTGACTCTTATTTTCCACGTGACTCTTATCCCACACGTGACTTTTATCCCACACGTGACTTCTTGTTTTCAAAAGTATCATCAGTGGCTGTAATTCAAATTCTGGGAACTACAAAACAAGTAAACAAATGAGTTAAATACAAACACAACCACAAATATACATAATCCAACCACGTGAGCGTTCACTGGCTGCAACTAACTGCTCTTACACACCGTTCCAGCATTCCCTTTTTAGGAAACTAGGTCTACATTTATTGCAAACATATCACACATATTTGCAACCAAACACACATATTTAAATCAAAACATACACATTTAAATCAAAACACACAGCTGGTGATTTTGCAGAATCTTCCACGACCACAGCATCCTTGATTTGACCCACCAAAGCGATGGAGGCGCCAAACGAGTATCACGTGCTGTTTTTCGCTATTATCGATCCCAAACAGGGCAAACCACTAGTAAACTACTTCAATGAAGCTGGTAAAAACCATTTTCAGGAGGGAATTCAGAACTATGGGTCCATAGAACGGGCCCTGGATGCTGAAAATGTGCTGCACATGATCCAGAACAAGATCAACTTCAGCAGTCTCAGCAGCACAGGCGGGGAAATCAAAATCCTTAGCCAGATAATCCCCGACTACCTAATATATGTCAGGCCAAAATCACAGCCTCAAAGCAATGAAACAGCCCTATTTGAGCTCGCTATCTGCTACAAAGATACACCTAAATCACTGCCTCTTAGTATACTGAATGAGGATGATAAACCTTTCAATTCTAACCAAAATCAGTACCGCAAAGCGATTGAAAAGTACATCGTGGATTATGAGCTGGCATTTAACAATCAGATCCAGAAATCACATGACGGAACAGCGGCAGCAGAACAAGAACTTGCACAGATTGTGGACATCATGAATGATAACATCAATCAGGTGCTACTGAGAGATGAAGCACTGGATCAGCTGCACCAAAAAACACTGAAACTGAGCACCAAGGGCACCAAATTCAAGCGCACAACATGGAAAACTGAGCGCCGAGAAGTGTGGCGGAACAGGAAATGGAAAAGCATCGCTGCAGGGACGGTTATTTCGCTGTCGGTGGTTGCGGTTTCGCTGTATTCGATTCAGCACCCGGAGATTTATTAGTTCTGTGTCGTGCATCTGCTGTATGTATGGTTTTGTTTAAGGTTTCAGTAATATCTTTGTATTTCAAGAAGTGTATTTCAGGAAGTGTATTTGGTGAAAGTTGGAGAGCAAAACAGGGAACGGTAGTATCAACATTTATCGTAATCTTCACGAAACATCGCCTAATAATATTGTGGCTTACTCACATTTAGCTTACTTTTCACCAAATATCAGCCAATGATATTGGGCTACTCAATAGTAGTCATATTTAATCTACAGCAAATGTCAGCTGATGATATTGGGCTACTCAATACTTATTTTAATTCGCTGTGAGGATACGTTATTTGGAAATGACCATTCTTCACGCCAGGAAGAGTGTGGTTTCTCAGTAACAACGTTCTGGTACTCTGAGAAGCTCCTGATTCAATAGTAACCGCCAGATACTCTGTCTTCGTTATTCATCTGTCGGATTTCATAGAAACTTTCATTCTGCACGAGCTGTGAACCAAAACATTCACTCGCTGAGAACAAGGTGTCACGTTTGCCTAAATCCACGCAGCGTTCGTTCTGGTATGCTGAAAGGTGTGACTTTTAAAGCTCCTGGCTGGCGAAGTTGAAATGGTGAGTTGCACATTAGTAGGTGCTTGTTCAATTTAAGCAACTGTGTTTTTGTTTCTCCCGGTTCACAACACCTTCATCAGCAACCACTATTCACAATCCTAGTTTCATCATCAGTCAATATTCACATTTCCAGCGTCATCATATATCACGGTTTATATCTACTGTGTATCAACAACAGTTTACATCTACTGTGTATCAACCACAGTTTACATCTACTGTGTATCAACCACAGTTTATATTTACTGTGGATCAGTGTTCGTTTATTCCTTCTGCCTATCGGCTTTCAGTATTTCTGCACTCCTTCTGTGTTTCCTTGCTCCTTCTCTACTTTTATTCAGCGTGCTTCACCACATCTAAGCACTCTCCCTACGTGTCTTCTTAGTTGCCTATTCTTCTCTGTCTCATTCACTCCTGATGATCCTTGAATTTAATTTCATTCACTCGGACTGTTCCTGTATTTAATCTACCTATTCCCCGTTCTTTTTAGTTAATCTCACTCACTCGAACTGTTCTTTTTAGTTAACATCATTCATTCATCTCTTTACTTCTTCTGTTAACTCTTCTTTTTTAACTCCTCTTCTTTCAACTCCTCTTCTTTCAACTCCTCTTCTTATTTTAAATCTTCTTTTGTAATCTCTTTTATTCGAGCTGCTCACTGCTCTTCTCCACAACAGCCTCACCTCCCAGCTGCTTCTTCTTTCTCTCAGCCAAATCGTACTTCTCCAGCGCCTCCTTCGTGTTCTCCTTCAGCTCAAGCGTGTCCAGCCCATTCGATTCAAGCGCCTCAAAGATATCCTCCAGACTGATGGTCTTTCTGTTGTGCGAGACGGCAGTCATTCTTGCGAGAGAGTAGATGTAGTTCAGGTAGAGGGTTGCTGAGTGCTGGAGCGCTGCCTGGGCGTCCTTGTTTATCTGGAGCTTGGGGAACTTTTGTTTTGCGATTCTGAGGATGGTCGCTTTGGGAAACAGGATCATTTCGTCGTCGGAGTCCTCGTGGTGTGTTTGTTCAGGCATTTTGGTGAGTTGTTTGTTAGAGTTAATTAGTACCTGGGTAAACTTATTTATTTCCAGCGTGAAGTTATTTATTTGCTTGTTCTGGGAAGTTATTTATTTGCTTGTTCTGTGAACTTATTTATTTCCAACGTGAAGTTATTTGCTTGCTGCGTAGAGTTGTCAGACTATATCTTAAAGTTGCCAGGTTATTGCTTAGAGTTATTTATTTCCTGCTAAACTTATTGGCTTGCTTGTTGCGTAGAGTTGTTTCTTAAAGCTACTAGGTTATTGCTTAAAGTTATCTATTTCCTGGGTAGATTGGTTAGTTTATTGCCTGCTAAACTTTTCTGTTTCCTGCTAAACTTTTCTGTTTCCTGCTAAACTTTTCTGTTTATTTCTTCAAAAACAAACAAACCGCCAAAAACGTACAATCCAAAACCAAATTTTAAAAAAAAAAAAATAATTTTCTCAAAATTTTGCCCATCCTCAAAAAGAAAAGCCATCAAATCACAACACAAACTTTCATTTTCAGCAAACCAGCGGCACAACCAAGAACGCAACCAAGAAAAAAAGAAAAAAACTTCTCAAACATGTCCGCGCAAGAAAAGTCACATGACGCCTCTGGCGAAGAAAAAACCAAAAAGAACACCTACATCTACAGACCACTGGTCTGGATAGACTGTGAAATGACTGGTTTGGACCACAAGAACGACGTTATTATTGAGGTTTGCGCCATAATCACTGATGGAAACCTGAACATCATTGACGAAAAGGGATACGAATCGGTTGTTTATTGCCCAAAAGAGAAGTTAGACGCGATGGGAGAGTGGTGTTTGGACCACCACACCAAATCAGGACTGGTTGAAAGATGTAGTTCTAGTCCAGAAAAGACACTGGAAGTTGTGGAGGAAGAACTTTTGGAGTACATCAAGAAGTACATTCCAAACAGAAATGTAGGTTTGCTAGCTGGATCATCCGTTCACATGGACAAGATATTTCTGATGAAGGACATGCCAAAAGTAATTGAGCATCTTCACTACAGACTGGTTGATGTTTCAACAGTGATGGAGCTGTGCAAAAGACTGAACAATCCGCTGTTCAATTGCATGGAAAAACCAGTTTCTGACCACACAGCAAAGAAGGACATTTTGAATTCGATAAATCTGATGAGATGGTACAACGAGCATTTTTTTAAGTCACCCGCTGAGACGCGTGATTTTGTTGAGAAGCGTAGGGAAGAAATTAAGAGCAAGGAGGAAGAAAATAAGAGTAGGGAGGAAGAAAGTAAGAGTAGGGAGGAAGAAAGTAAGAGTAAGGAGGAAGGTAAAAGCAGGGAGGAAGGTAAAAGCAGGGAGGAAGGTAATGATGAGGGTAGTGATGGGGAGCCAGTGATGAAGAAGCAGAAGACTGAGTAGTGGAGTTTTAGAGGTGTGTAGGAGTTGTGTTTTATATATTGTGGTTTGATAGTTCAGAGAAGGTGCGGTAGTTTCAGTAGAAAAGAACTGTTAGATAGAGGTAGTTTCAGTAGAAAAGAACTGTTAAATAGAGCTAGTTTCAGTAGAGAAATAACTTGTATATAAAACCTGTTTCTGTAGAGAAATAAGTGTTATGTTTCTGTAGAACAAGAACTGTCAAATATAAGTGGTTTCAGTGAAACAACAATTGTTATGTTTCTGTAGAACAAGAACTGTTAGTTTCTGTAGAACAACAACTATTAATTTCGGTAGAGAACTGTTAGTTCTGTAGAACAACAACTTTTAGTTTCAGCAGAACAAGAACCATCTGCGATACGAATCTCCAAAACTAACCAGCATATACAGCACAAATTCTGCATTGGTGCCGATAAACCTGAACAAACTGCTCAGCGCTGAGGAGTATTCTGCCTAGAAGCAAATATATTTCCGTCCCACACCAAAGTTTCTAGCTTAACATCCTTCTAGTGATCCAACATGCAATATCAGAACTATAAGATCAGCATTTGCACTCAGTGCGCCCAACATCAGTGACTGTTTTCGTGTTCTGACATCCCACGTATGAATCTTGCCAGAAGGTGAAGGTTAAAATGCACGAAAGGTGCAAATAAGGTTGCTGTTTAAAGTCAGGTTTTGAATGTAGTGTATATTTGTGCTGCTCAGGAACTAGTTCTGTTTTTTGTTTAGCAGCATTATTTCAAGTAATTCACAGGCTGAAGTAAATGATTTACGTCAAGTAAATGATTCACTTCAAGTAAATTCACAGTCTCAAATAAATGCTCCACGTCAAACAATTTCTCAGCTTAAATGAATGATTCAGGTCAAGTAAATTCACGCCAAACAATTACACAGTCTCAAGTAAATTATTCACGTCAAAAAGCGTACCACATATCACCCTAATGATTCTGGCTCAACGCTGTGTAAATAAACTCATCACAAAGCACGCAGTCAAAGGAAATGAAAGAAAAAAACAGTGGCTGGGAATGAAACTGTTCTCTGCTGAGTACAGTCGCTGGACACTGCCAGGCACGAGATTTGTTGATGGCTCACTGCTTAACAGAGCACAAGATTTGTTACTGGCCAACATTTTAAGACCTTACAAGACTTGTTATTAATTAACAGCTTTAAATATTACAAGGTCTGTTACTGGCTCACTGCTTTACACACTGCAAAGTTTGTTATTATTTAGCAGTTTAACAGAGCACAAGATTTGCTATTGAACATCAGTTTAACGGAGCACAAGATTTGAGAAAAACACCTTTAACCCACTGCAAAGTTTGTTATTAATTAGCAGTTTGTTATTAATTAACAGTTTACCACACTACAAACTTTATTATCAATTAACACTCTATTATCAATTAACACTCTATTATCAATTAACACTCTATTATCAATTAACTTTCCATTATCAATTAACTTTCCATTATCAATTAACTTTCCATTATCAATTAACTTTCCATTATCAATTAACTGCCTATTACCCACCAACTCTCTTCTCACGTGACCGTCCCAAAACGGCATCTCGCGCAAAAGTTTCTTTTTCGTTTTCTCCGCAGAAATTTTTCACTCTCAATTTAAAAAACAAATTTTGTTCACTCTAAAAACCATCAAAAACACCACAAACAACCATCAAAAACACAACAAACACACCAAAATTCGCCTTTCTGCTATGTCCGCTGCGCCAATTCCCGAGGAAACCATCGAAACTGTCGATTTCAAGAACACCACATACCAGAAAGTCACGGAGGGCAGGGCTACAATCATTTTCCCTGCCGATGGCCAGAGAGATGTGTTTTACAACCCGATCCAGCAATTCAATAGAGACATCACCATTACAGCCATCAAAACATGGGAGCAGCTGTATCTGAACCCAGCATCGCCAAAAGGGGAAACTCCAGCGCCAAAAGAGGACACTACAGAACCAAAAGAGGAAACTCCAGTGCCAAAAACGGAAATTCCAGAACCAAAAACAAAAAAGGCCAAGAAATCGTTCACAGTATTTGAAGGGCTTGCTGCGACAGGATTGCGGTCCCTGAGATTCGCCAAGGAGCTCCCACAAACTCTCGACAAAGTGGTGGCAAATGATCTGTCAAAAGAAGCCGTGGAAGCCATCAATTTGAACACAGAATTCAATGGTTTGGCGGGCAAAGTTGTTCCGATGCAGGGCAGCTGCAGCATTTCTCTGCTGACCTCACTAGCCACAAATAACTTCCGCGGATATGATATTGTTGATCTTGATCCGTACGGAACAGCAGCACCTTTTATTGATGCTGCCATTCAGGGTGTCGCAGATGGTGGAATGCTCTGCGTCACGTGCACAGATTCACAGGTTCTCTGTGGAAATACCTACCCAGAAAAATGTTTTTCCCTTTACGGAGGAGTCAATATGATGAATTCAGTGAATACTCATGAATCAGCTCTGAGACTTTTGGTCATGTGCCTGAAACAGAGTGCCGCCAAATATGGCAAGCACGTGACACCAAAATTGTGTCTCTCTATTGACTACTACATTAGAGTATTTGTTACTGTTGAGAAAGCACCATTGAAAGTTAAGAACTTGATTACCGAATTGGGAAGTGTCAAAGTATGCAATAACGGTGGTTGCCAGGCGTTTTTCAGCCAGCCTTTTGGTGAGAGGCATGAAAGAATGTCCAAAAAGGGTAAACCATACTCCAAAATATCAACTGCAAAGAGCATAGATGTTGGTGAAAACTGTCCATTCTGTGACAAAAGACTGCACGTGGTTGGCCCAATGTATCTTGGAAAACTGCATGACAAGGAATTCTGCGACAAATTGCTGGAAATAAACAAAAATCACCAGCTGAACGATGAAACTAAGGATATTTATGGAACAGTGAAAAGAATTGAAGGTATGGTTACTGTGGCTGCGTCGGAGATAGACAGCTGCTTTTACTTCTCACCTTCACTGCTTTCAGGAGTACTCAAAATAACTGTTCCATCACTGAAAACAGTCATTAATGGGCTCGGTTCTTTGGGTTATAAGTGCTCCCTGTCACATGCAGCCAAGTCATGTGTCAAAACTGACGCGTCCTGGGACGCTATTTGGTTCGTAATGAAACGAATTGGTGTTATGACCGATGCTGATTTCAAGCCGAAATTGAACGACAAAATGCCAGGCTACGCTATCTGGAACGACGCGAAAATCGGGAGCAGCTTGACCAATGAGCAGCTAGAAAACTTTGATCTTGTTGCTGATAATGGTGAGACTAAAAAGTACCTGAAACTGCAGAACACCAAGATAGTGAAGTACCAGGAGAACCCAAAAAGCAACTGGGGGCCTATGAGCAGACCTAAATAGTAAGTGTGTGGTGGTAATTATTTCTGAAGTGTTTTTTAAAAGCAGAATTAACTTTACTTAGCACATTATAGATCGTCATGGTGCAGCATATATAGGAGGAATAACGTATATAAGAGGAATGTGGGATATATAAGAGGAATGTGGTGTGTAAGAGAATGTGGTGATACCAGTCAGTGTTGGGGAGTGTTTTCTGAACAGAATGGTTCTTTTCTGGCCCTTTTTGGAAAGAAACAGGTGCAGCAAACAGCCGCTGGGGATGTGTTGTCGTGGAAAGCAGCTGAGTAAGCCACAGAAACTGTTCTCGAATAAAGAAACACTAGCTGCGATTGTGAAAAGCAGTGTCCAACCAAACTGGCGAAACAGGCTTCAAAAAGTTATCTCTTCGTTCTCCGCCCTGGTTTCGTTCCTGTGGGTGCCTCGGTTTCGCGTGGTATTCAGCACGTTGTAATAGAACGTGAGTTATCTTCTGTCAGTTAAACATAACTTATCTCGTTGTAATTGAACATTACTTATCTTCTGTCAATTAAACACAACTAATCTTCTGTCAATTGAACATTACTCAGCTCGTTGTTATCAAACATGGTGTGCACGTCGTAGTAACAGAAACCCTCTATGTATCATAGCACTCAAACACACTCCCACTTTAAACCACTTCATTTTAACCTCTTCTTTTTCAAAACCTCTCACTTGGAATAAAACACCTCATTTTCATTTAAATCAACTCAAACTCGTGGATTGGCTTCTTGAACATAACGTATCTGTAGATGTATGGCCAGCCGACAATAACAGTCATGGATGTGGTGAAAATAGCAAGCAACTTGGCAGTTCTCTTGAATTCTTCCTTGACCCACAAGAATGGGGAAGACTTGTAGGTAGCGTCCTTGGTGTGGGTGGAGTAGAACTGAACTCTGGACTTCAAAGCAGAGTTTCTTAGGGTGGATCTAGAAATAGCAGAAAACATTGTACTGGGTGTTTTGTGGATATATTTTCAGGTGTTTATATAGTGTTTATTACTGCTGTTTTGATATTATTTTATGTGTTTTGGGAATTTTATTTTGGTCATAAAAATTTTCATGTTTCCAAAAAAGTAAAAAAAAATTCAAAAAAAAAAAACTTCTGATTTTTATCGGAGATAAATAGACCAATTAAATTTTACCATGTTTCTGTCACGTGGCATAGAGAAGGAGAGCAGCAGGGAGTGGCAGTGGTGGTGTTGTTTGAAGGGTTTTTGGGGAGATGAAAAGGTTTTCAGTGTGGGTGGTGATGTATAGGGAGGTTTTATGTGCTGTTTTTGGTGTGTGTGGTAAGTTTGGGTGTGCTGGGAGCTGGCAATCAGCGGATTTAGTGGGTCCGTGGGGAAAACTTGGAGGGAAATGTCGTAGAAAGCACGTGGATGGGTGGGTCAAAAAAAATATGAACAGTTCGCAGTCTTTCCGATCCCAAAGTGTCGCGTTGGTTGCCGATTTCCCGGTGGTTTTGGAGGTAAAGGACAGCATGGGTGAAACTGACTTAACTCCGATTGCCACGTGTTTGCTTAAGTCATGTGACTTAGTTTGCTCACGTGACTTTGCGTTTGTTTCCCGCAAGCGCCCATCATTTCCTGATGTAAAGCATGCAGAAGCGCTGTTTTTGTGTGTCTTCTAAAGTGCTAATTTTTTGCAAACACTCACTTCCAGCTCTCTCCGTTCAGTCTGCCAACCAGCACTTTGAAGCATAAACAGAAGCACTCCGCTGCATCTCACAGATCACCTGACCCAAAAATCACATGACCCAGGTCACATGATCTGTTCTATGTTTTTTTTTTTTTTTTTTTTTTTTTTAAAAAAATTTTATCTCCTGAAAATTATTCCCCCTGGATCAAACCACAAACTTTGCAACAAAACACATCAAAAACTCACCAAGCACATCCAAATACACCAACTTTGCTGCCAGATATAACAAATATTTGATATATTCTAGAACATCTATTTGTTGCAACCTAGAACATTTATTTGATACGATCTAGAACATCTATTTGCTGCTCTCTAGAACGTCTTCTGTTATACATAAACAGCATCTGTTGCCACCAAAGATAATATCATACACCAGCACAATCAGCAACTAAAAATGGGTTTAAACAACGGCTGTTCTGTCACCAAGCACCTCAGCAACATTGCTTCATGCAAGCTGCTAGCCTATGTTGGTTTTGTGGTCATTTTACACAAATTGTACAAGGTTATCAGACTCTTTTTGAACATATTTGTTCTGGGTAACTACAACAAGAATCTCCAGATCTACAACATCAAAACCAGTTACAAGTACTATGCCTTGGTCACGGGATGCACAGATGGTATTGGATTGGAGTACACTAAGCAATTGGCCAAGAAGGGCTACAATGTGATTTTGTTATCAAGAACACAGGAGAAACTAGAATCCTTATCTCAGGAGCTTAAACAAGAATATGCTGAGGGAGATTTCCCAATCTATGTTTTGAACTGTAAAAACGTGGATGAGGAGGAAACAGGAAAGCTTTCAGCCTTCATTAAAAACTATCCCGTGACAGTTTTG
This sequence comes from Hanseniaspora lindneri, assembly GCA_019649525.1. Classification (NCBI taxonomy): domain Eukaryota; kingdom Fungi; phylum Ascomycota; class Saccharomycetes; order Saccharomycodales; family Saccharomycodaceae; genus Hanseniaspora; species Hanseniaspora lindneri. The sequence continues at coordinate 236,895 of JAFNJT010000002.1, forward strand.
ATCAACAACGTTGGTTTATCTCATTCTATTCCTGTTCCTTTCTTGGAAACCACTCAGGATGAATGGAGATCTATCATTGACATCAACTGTGTCGCCACTTTGGCCATCACCCAAGCAGCCATTCCTACCATCAAAAAGACCGTCGCTTCTGATCCAAAACTAAGAGGATTGATTTTGACTATGGGATCCTTTGGAGCTTTGTTCCCATCTCCGCTTTTGGCCACATACTCTGGATCCAAAGCTTTCCTACAGAACTGGTCCATGGCGATGAACAGGGAGCTTTTGAAGTACAAAATCGACACGAACTTGGTCTTGTCCTACTTGGTTACCTCCAAGATGAGTAAGATTAGAAGAGCATCAGCCTTGATTCCAACTCCAAAGCAGTTTGTGAGATCTGTTTTCACAAATCTAAACAACCACGGTGGTGCTTTAGAAAGATACGCTACCTGCACGCCATACTGGTCCCATGCAGTTTATCACTTTGTTGTTCAGGAGCTATTTGGTTGCTACAATGGGGTTGTCAATTTGATCAACTACAAGTTCCACTTGAGCATCAGAGAAAGAGCTTTGAGAAAGAAGGCTAAGCAAAACTAGTGTTTTGGTGCATGTTTTGGTTTATAAAGTATTGACTGCTCAAAGGTTGTCTTGCGGGTGCGATAAGACGGTGTTGTTTTGGTGGAGAGAGTATTGTGCATTTGATACATGCTGTCAGAGTATATGTGTCTTGAGAATATGCATGCATTAAGAACATATGTGTCTTCAGAGTATACATGCATTTATAATATGCATGCTTTCAGAGTATGAATGCATTCAGAATATACATGCTTTCAGAGTATGAATGCTTTCAAAATATACATGCATTCAGGATGTACATGAATTCAGAATATGCATGCATTCAGCATATACATGCATTTAGAATATATGTGTCTTGAGCATATGCATGCATTCGCAATATATGTGTCTTGGGAATATACATGCATTCAGAATATACATGCATTCAGCATATATGTGTCCTCAAAATATACATGCATTTATGATATACATGCATTCAGCATATATGTGTCTTTGTCTTCTGCCTTCTTGGCCGCTGATGACATCATCCAAAACTTATATCTATCTGTTAATGTTTTCATCCCCTGCACAGCTGTGCATTGTATTTTCCAGCCGCCAGCGTTATCGGCAGTTGCAGTATATATTGTAAGGGTCTCTGCAGTTGCAGCTGGACCCGTGATTCTGGTGCGTCGTGTGGCATACCATTGTTTCCAGTTATCTGCTGAGTGCGTTGCGGCTTTAAGATAAGGCTTTGGTCTTTTCAATTGTCCATGCCGCAGTTAAGATAAGACATTGTTCTTTTCAATTGCCCATGACGCAGTTAAGATAAGACTTTGGGTTTTGCTGGTTGATTGATAACCAGTTGTCACGTGATTTGTATTGGTTTTCACGTGACTTTTAGTAATTTTCACGTGACTTGCATTAATTTTCACGTGACTTTTGAAAAATTACCGCTTTGGGCAATAAAAAACAACGCGGTCTTTTATTTCTGCACCACTAAAAAAAAAAAAAAACGCTTACATATTAACGTAACCCACAACTTAAAGCAAAAGCAAAATTTTCACATATCCTCTCAGCAAAACACAACCAAAAACAGCAACAAAATAACCCTATTCTCCAACTTCCTGCTGCCAATTCCGATTTATGGATTTGATTAACTACAAAAGACTTGAAAAAGTCGGTGAAGGAACCTATGGTGTCGTTTATAAAGCGCTTGATCTGAAGACTCCTTTGCCGGGAGTTTTAAATGCTGATAACAGCAACTTTGCACCTAATGAAAACACCCACAGAGTTGTGGCGTTGAAAAAGATAAGACTGGAAAGTGAGGATGAAGGGGTCCCATCCACCGCGATAAGAGAGATATCGCTTTTGAAGGAACTCAACGATAAGAACATTGTCAGACTATACGATATCGTTTACAGTGACTCACACAAACTATATTTAGTTCTTGAGTTTTTAGATATGGACTTCAAAAAGTACATGGAACTTATTCCACAAAACCAGATGCTGTCACGAGACATTGTCAAAAAGTTTATGCTTCAAATGGTGAGAGGAATTGAACACTGTCATTCCCACAGAGTACTTCACAGAGATTTAAAGCCGCAGAATCTATTGATTGACAAAGAAGGTAATCTGAAAATAGGTGATTTTGGTCTTGCCAGAGCGTTTGGTATTCCATTGAGATCCTACACTCACGAGGTGGTCACGCTTTGGTACAGATGTCCTGAAGTATTGCTCGGATCTAAGCAGTATTCCACCGGAATAGATGTTTGGTCAATGGGGTGTATATTTATAGAAATGTGCAACAGAAAGCCGATATTTGCGGGAGACTCGGAGATTGACCAGATCTTTAAGATATTCCAAGTTCTGGGAACACCTGACGATAGTGTGTGGTCAGATGTGACGCTTTTACCGGATTTTAAGCCTACTTTCCCGAAATGGCATCGTAATTACATCAACAACACTACCCATGTTCCGAATTTGGACGATGACGGGATTGATTTGGTGAATAAGATGCTGACGTATGATCCTATACATCGGATATCTGCGAAGAGGTGTCTGCAGCATCCTTATTTCAGCTCGTGATGGGTGTTTAGAGGTACTGTGCTCACGTGAGTGGATGTTGTGGTGGATGTTTTGGTGGATTGTACCGCAGATAACAGCGGGTTGGATATATAAGTGCGTATGTAGCGGCAGAATCACCGGACCACGTGGACGGGTTTAGAACTGGGCCAGTGTGCGGAGTTAGATGTGTAAGTACGTGAGCAAGTAATGCGGATTTAGATGTGTATATTGGATAATTATGTGGTAATTAATGCGGACTTAATTGTGTAAGTACGTGAGGAAGTAATGCGGAGTTAGATGTGTAAGGACGTGGTAAGTAATGCGGATTTAAATGTGTGTTCTTGGTCCAGTACTTGAGTAAGTATATGCGGATTTAAGGATGTATATTGAGTAGTTACGTGGTAAGTAATGCGGACTTAATTGTGTATGTGCTTTGTCCAGTAGATGCGGATTTAGATGTGAATGTTCTTGGGACAGTAATGGAATAAGTAATGCGGACTTAAGTATGTATGATGGGTAACTACAAGGTAAGTAATGCGGACTTAATTACGTATATTCGTGTGTAAGTACATGCGGACCTAAGTATGTATATTGAGTAGTTACGTGGTAAGTATGTATATTTGAATAAGTAAACGGCTGTATAAACAAAGGAGTATTCAAGCACGCACCTGACCACAGAAGCAATCACGTGCGCGAATAACTGTGCCACTAAGTAGCCATCTGACACATTGGTAGCGCAGAATAGAATCACTAGTGGCGCAGACACGTGCAAATATGAGTGATGGAGATAAGTGGGGGCATAATTGTGCGATTATTTGGCTGAACACGTGTACAGTTAAGTCCGCACCTGAGCACGTGATCAACTGGCTGAGTCACCATATGGCCGGGTAACTGAGTAACTGATAAATTGCATTACCAAGTAAATAACTAATTGCCTCTGAGTAAAGGGTAGCTGATTACATAACTACCTACATTACTGACTAAAAAGTGACTGAGTAACTAACTAATTACATTACTTACTAAATAACTAATCACATTACTAACTAAATAACTAACTAATTACATCTCTAAGTAACTAACTACATCACTAAGTAACTAATTACATCACGGAGTAAATAACTACTTACATCACTTATTAAAGAAAACTGAGTACCTAAACGACGGCCTGCATTACACATCAGGCACCGTTCCCTCCAGCTTCGTATATAAAAGGTTTTTCAGCAGACTTTTGTCCGTGCTGTTGAACTGAAGGACAAAAACACCATGTGAAATCACCACTTTCGTCTTGTTGATCGCTGTAAAAGCGTTGTATGGGAGCTGCACGAGTCTGTAGTTCCCCGCACTGCTTGCCTGTTTGTCCCGCACCATCGCTGGAATGTGTTTGAAGAGTACCGGATCAATGTCTTTGACGCAGACAAAAACAAAAAAGGTGTCAAATCTGTCCTTTGTCTCATCCCTGGTGGACAAAATTTCCATGCACTTGTTGTAATCTGTAATCAAACCCCCCTTGGTGATCTCACTATCGATTTTGTTATCGTGGAAGTAATTGAGCATCAGCAAATCAAGTATATCTTTGTTATCTGGAACAGTTGGAAATGCGGGGTAAAGGGTGCTGGAAAGCAGCTCCTTCAGGGGCTGATAAGCCAGACGATCGTTCTGGGACAAGGGTGCGCTTCCGCCAGAAGCGTTGTTGCTGTTGTGGTTAAAAGACATGTTTGTATTGGCTGTGAACAGCGATTTTCGGTTTTGGTTGTGGTTGGTTGGGTGTGGGTTATAAGGGTTTAAAAAAAGCAACTCCGAAATGCGGGTTTGGTTGGTATTTAGATTCCTGAGGGATTGTTTTGGCTGCTTGAAGTTTGGTGCTTGGATTGTTTTGGCTGCTTGAAGTTTGGTGCTTGGATTGTTCAGTTCGCTGGAATTGAGAAGTTTGTGGGCATCAATGAGGTTGATTTGCAATGAGTCACGTGCACAGTATTTGATCACGTGTAAAACTTTAAGTCACGTGTAAAAGTTTAAGTCACGTGTACCAATTGTAAATCACGTGCATAAGTTTTGATCACGTTTTTTTCTTCTTTTTAAATTTCTTTTTTGCTCACATTTCTTTCCATTCCAGATTTAAACTTACTCACCAAAAACGGCATCTACATGCTATTCACACACAAAATACCAGGCAAAACCGTACCCAAACTTGCCCTGAATCCTTTCATAATGAACGGAATTTTCTGCATAGAAAAGCCAGTTAATCAAACCTCGCAGCAGGTTTTGTCCCAGCTGAATGCAACTTTGCTGGACAAATCTGAAAGATTGAGAAGACAATTGGCCTTAGAAAAAGAAGACTTTATCAAGGAGTTTAAAGCCACAAACCGGGGTAAAAATCCTACGGGGAAGGCGATAAGAAGATTCAGCAAGCTTAAAATGGGACAAGGGGGCACCCTGGACCCTATGGCTTCAGGGCTTCTGATTGTGGGACTTAACAATGGAACTAAGGGTCTGCAAAAGTACCTCACAGATTCAACAAAAAGCTATACATTCAAAGCTATTTTGGGACAAGATACAATGAGTGGTGATAACCAGGAAGACTTTAAATCAACCCTTTCTGTCAATTCGTATGAACACTTACTGAATATGTCTGCAGAAAAAAAGACAGAGCTAGAAAATAAAATAAAAGACGCGTTCTTTGGGAGACCCTTGAACCAGGTTCCACCAGTTTATTCGGCTTTAAAAGTTAACGGCAGACGTCTTTATGATTACATCAGAAAGGGTGAAGACATTCCTGGAGAAATTGAGCCAAGAATAGTGGAACTTTTGGACATTGAGTTCCATGAAGATAACTTCAGAGAAATTGAACAGGAACCATTGGACGAAGAACCAGTGGAAGTGTTTGAAGAGGAAGTTAGTGGAACTGATGATAATGGAAAGCAAAGAAAAGTGAAGTTTGATGGAAACAAGAATCTCAAAAGACTTGGACCCCATGGATCTCTTCCTGTCACTGATGAGCTTTTAAAACAAGTGTCTAATTATAAAAATCAAATAAAAGTTTTTACAAACGAGAATAACGATAAGGGAGGACTGCTTCATTCAGATAAGGAATTGAACAAGATAACAAGCGTTGAGGACCCTTTCTACCAAAAAATGAAGTACAGAAAGGTTCCTCTGGTGGAGTTGAACATCACTATCAAGGTTTCCTCTGGTTTTTATGTCCGATCAATTGTCCGGGACATTTGTAAGCTGCTGAATACCTCAGGATACATGACATCACTAACCAGGGTTGCTCAGAAACAATGGGCGATGAAAAACGGGTGCTATTTCAAACTGGAGGACTTTGAAAAAGAGGAAAATGAACCCGTCTGGTACGACCTGCTGGGGAAAGTCATGGAGGACGAAGATAAGGGTTGTCTCGTGGACGTGAGATCTGTCCTGGACAATCTGCAAGGGTCCAATGGTGCTGCTCAGAAGCGTAAGCTGGAGCCGGGACAAAACAGCGACCCTGAGGTGTCCAAAAAGGCTAAACAGTGAGGAAAAAGAGGGTGATTTTGGGGGGCAAGGAGCTCGGTGTAAAGCCGGATATCGGAGTGGCCTCTTTGGAGAAGGTGCAGATGCATGGAGGTGGCTCTGGCGATACTCTCCGTAGGTGCATCTCGTGGTTTGCGCTACCAGATGATGTTTGTGCGCTACCACATGATGTTTGTGCGCTACCATATCTGCGAAGAGCATCTACCACGTGGCTGCTTTGTGCGCTACCATATTTTTAATGAGCGTCTGGTATCTGGTGAATGTGCGCTACCATGTGGCGTCTTTGCACACTTCTTTGACCCCTATGCATCTCAGATAATCTATGTTTTTGCTGCGGACAGCCCTTCTTATCTCCGCTTTGTCCACCCTGCAAAAACAAAACAATAGGGCTGCTCCGCCCCCGTATATAGTCTGACATTTTTCTCAAGCAAGCTACTCGTACTTCACACCCTACAGATAATTTTTTTTTTCAACCACTGCTGCTATAATTAGATCCTCGATGAGTCATCCCAAGACAAATGTTCTTTCCTTTTTTAGGTCCTACCCCTTGTACACCTCACAATGCTTTTGTCCAGACGCGCTGATTAGATTTTTTCTGACATTTTTTTTTTTTTTTTGCTCCTGCTAAAAATAGCTTCCAAATCACGTTTTTTGTGTCTTTTTCAATTCCCGAAAAAAAATCAGCCGCATATTTCACGCGCGTTACAACTCAGCAATCCTTTGGGCCAAGCCACCAGAGCGCCAAAAAATTGCGTGCCTTTTTTGTCAACCACGTTCTATAAAAGAATCAAAAAAATTTCGAACTATTTTTTAAAAAAGATCAAAAAAAAAAAAAAAAAAAAATTTAAAAATTTAAAAATTTAAAAAAGTTAAAATCCAAGAAACGAAATAATCAAAACCAACATTAAAATACTGTAAAGTAGACCAATTCTGGGACAAATCAGGCCAAAACTGGGACAATCTAGGTCAGCACACCTGAAATATACACCAATAATATACCACTACTGTAGATATACACCAGCAGGAATTACTACTGTAGATATAACAACACCAGCAAGCATTATCACTGCAGCACATATAACAGTACCAGTGCATACCACGACGCGTGAAACGTGACTACAGGTTCATAGTGTCAGAAATCAGCAACAGGATAGCGTATTTTGCCACCGCAGAGCTCCATATTTTAGATCTAGAACAGCACTCACTGCTAAAAATAGATTAGTAGTAACAGCAACACTTAGCACAGAACTGGACGTTACAATCAGTGACTGAAAGATAACGAAAACTACTTACTTTTGTAAAGTTTAAGGTGTTTTAGATTACACTGCAATAGTTTTATCACAGCGACTGACAGCAAGTACCACTCTACTTTAAACTACAGTAAAGTCAATAAAGTAAAGTACCACTCTACTTTAAACTACAGTAAAGTCAATAAAGTACAGTACATTACATTACTCAACTCTAAACTACATTACAGTAAAGTACACTAATCTACACGCCAGCTGTCTGTAGATTCATTTCCTGTTTTGCCACACATAATCTGACAAACAAACACCGCAATAACACGAAATATCTCCATAAAGGATATAAACACACACAATATTTCCATTTAGGGATATAAACATAACCACAATCTCCATTTAGGGATATAAACATAACCACAATCTCCATTTAGGGATACAGAACCACAAAAATATGAGACTCGAAAGCAAAATCCTCCTCCTCTCAAACATCGCAGTCATGCTCTACCTGGTCTACTTCTTCAGGGACCTTCTGCTCATGATGGTGAATCCGCTGGACGAAGACATCGATCTTGTTCTTGACAAGGACATCAACAAGAACATTCCAGCGGAGCAACAGATGATTCCGAAGTGGATCCATCAGACCTACAAGACAGAAGAGATCCCAGAACACTGGGTGAACGCGCAGAAACAGTGCATTGATCTGCATTACCCGGACTACAACTACACGCTCTGGACAGATGCGATGGTTTCTGAGTTCTTGCAGGAAAAGTATCCGTGGTTTTTGGAAACTTTCAACGCGTACGAGCACAATATCCAAAGGGCAGACGCGTTAAGATACTTTGTATTGAGAGAATACGGTGGTATTTACATCGATTTAGACGATGCCTGTGAGCGCAGATTGGACCCTTTGCTTCAGTATCCAGCATTCTTCAGAAAGACTTCTCCTTTAGGGGTCTCAAATGATGTCATGGGAACTGTTCCTAACCATCCCTTGTTTGTTGCGTTGACGGAAAACTTGCAGAGATTCTCCACGGTCAACATTCTCAACGTTCCTTATCTCTCCATCATGTTCAGTACAGGACCCATGTTTGTATCCATTGTTTACCAGAGATGGATCAGAAACGCGTGGTCCTATGGAATTGGTTTGAACACGGAGTTCAGGGACACTATTTTGAACCAGTTCCGTCCTAGAGTGATGCAACCGCATCAGTACAAGAACAGTATTGGATCCTTCTTTAAAATAGCCGAGGGATCTTCCTGGCACACCGCTGACAGCAACATAATGTTTGTTTTGGGCGCCCACATCACAGCATGTGTGGTTGCGGGATTCATTCTTTTCTTTGTTGTATTCTTCATTGAACTATTGCTCTATGTTTTGCTCCAGAATATGCTGCATGGCTTCTCTGAAAGCAACAAACTGGTGGATGAATATAATAGTAATAATAACTCTCAGGCCGGCGGAGAAGAAGACGCGTCAGGCTCACTGTCTTTCCTGCCGCTCAGGTTTCCGTTCCAGCTGCAGCTGACGCGTCTTTTGAACAAATTTAAAGACGTTTCTTCAGGCGGCTACTCACGCGTTTCGGGCGGGTCTTTGCCGCTCCACAACAGCGTTTCAGCGGGCAATTCTGAGGCCATCGCAATGAACCAGCAGTGTAACAATAACAAGAAATATAACTACCAGAGACACCAGATGAGACGGCAGAGCAATCTGCCCGCGGAGATCCGCTCTGACTTGCGGAGCAGTGCCTGAGAATAAGCCAGAAAATGAGATCACAGCCGGTGAATCGCGTACAATAGTGACGCGTTCAAATAGAATAGTGACGCGTTTAACTCACAGTTACGCGTTTTTAGCATAGCCAGTGCATCGAAAAGAAGATTGACGCGTTCAAAGCAGTTACACTTCCTGCTGAGCCAAAGTCAAGTCGACGCGTTTAACTCATAGTTACGTGTTTAACTCACAGTGACGCGTTTTTAGCATAGCCAGTGCATCGAATAGAAGATTGACGCGTTAAAATCAGCTCCTCAAATAGACTCTACTTCCCAAATCAGCCCTCAGCATACCAAGCTGTGCAGCTCACGTAACGAATGGTGGTCAGCTGACACAAATAAACGCGTCTCGCTCCACGCGCAGTAGCTCACATCGGACATAATGACTACAAGACGCGTCACTTATATACACCAACATTTGGTTTCCTCAACAACTTTAACTCCGCTGCTAGCATCTGGGTCTATAAAGCCGTGTCACGAAAAACAACCACTGCCAAAAATATGCCTTCTGTATTAAAAGTGGTGCGCTTCTATTTGAGATCGATTACTCGCAGCAGTTTGTCACGTGACTGCACGCGTTATCCGAGTCATCGGACTTAGCGAGCTACTTCTGAACCCGTGATTGCAGTGGTTACCTTTGCTAAAAAGCGCCTTGTTTGACCATGTATATATTTGATTCCGCACGTGCGCTACGTTAATTTGCGCCAGCTGGTTTTACTATATTCTTTTCTACACAACTTAGTTACTTCCTGAATCAAACGCTGGCCTGGCGAAAACGTGACTTATCGTTGACAACGGTCGGATTTAACGTTACTCTGAGCACGCGATCACCTGACCCACTTTCACTCGACTGCGACCATCCACATTGGTTTCTCAAATATAGCAATTATGCGACTGACTCTTGCTAATCTGCCCAGCAAGTTTGTTTACTGTCAGCCAGTATAAGTTTCCTGAGTCACCTGACCAATCAGCACACTTCACATTTGGTTGTTATTCACTTATTCCACCAATCAGATTGTTTGAATACGTGGTTGCTACAGTTTGATTCCTCAAAGCATTTTCATTCGTCAGATTATTGGTTCGTCCATCCTAAAGCTCTGATTCTTTGAAAACACGTGCACGTGCCCCACTTGAGCCAGAAATCACCAGTTATTGAACTCCGCAGTTTCTCCGCAGTTGTTCAACCAGGAACTCAGCAGTTACTCCACTCTGTGAAACGCCGGAAATTGAATCCCGAATCAACCGGACACAAGTTATTCACCAATCACCACCGAGAAGTCCACCAGTAGCAGTCCACCAATAAAAGTATTTTATTGAATCATTTAGTATCAATATATTGAATCATTCAGTATTAATCTAGTGAATCACTCAGTATTAATTTATTGAATCATTAAGTATAAATCTATTAAATCATTCAGTAACAATATATTGAATAATTAGTATCAAATTATTGAATCATTAAGTATAAATCTATTGAATCATTAAGTATAAATCTATTGAATCATTTAGTATAAATATATTGAATCATTTAGTATAAATATATTGAATCATTCAGTATAAATCTATTGAATCATTTAGTATCAATTTATTGAATCATTCAGTAACAATATATTGAATAATTCAGTATAAATCTGTTGAATCATTTAGTATCAATTTATTGGTTCATTCAGTATCAAGCCGGTCACCAATAAAACAGCAATCTATCGAATCAATCGCCCCGTGACTTTAAATAACAACACACGGGCCCACCAAATAAATGCTCACCTCTCCCACAAAACAGTCCCTTCTTTTCATAGCTGCCGGAGTTATTCTGGTCTCGTGGTGTTTATCACCCGGCTCCTCGTCACCAAAAACAAGCTCCACAAGAATCAACAGAAACACGCATACCACTGGCATCAAACGAATCGGGGTGACGTGCTACCTCAACAGTCTGCTCCAGGTTCTGTCGACCTCTGAGAGATTCGTGGTGTATATCAGTGAAATGAGGGAGATAATTGTCGCCTTGAATGACGAAGATAAAAATATCTGTGTATCACGCGACAACGCACAACAAGTAGATAATGTCATAGATGTAGGACGATACAACGAATCACAGCAGGATAAAGATATATCTGTATCACGAGGCAACAAAGCACAGCAAGATAAAGATATATCTGTATCACCAGATAATAATCAGCAACAGCAAGATAAAGATAAAGATATAGCTGTAACACAAGAATACAAACAACAAAAACAAAAACAGCAAGATAATCATCACAATCAAATAAATACACTTCCCCTAGGCAGACTACATCTCTTTCTATACGACGTTCTGGTCAAGCTGCAGGGAGATTCGCCATACATAACGATATCCAGAGAAGAAATCAGAAACCTAGAAAGCTTGACTGGAAGGAATCTCCTTCAGCAAAACGACTGGCTTGAAATCCTGGCCCTTATGGTCGGTATTCTGGAGAAAGAACGTGATGCGGTTGAACGTCACGTTGTTAAAAGCAAACACCGTGATTCAGAGGATATAAAACCATCCAAAATCAGTTGTAGTTTGCCCCAGCTGCCGTTCTACGGAACAGTTTCGACTCACTCGTACTGCGTTTCATGCAGAAGAAGCCCAAGAAATGGTTCAAATCTGGCTTCTCATAGCCAGAAATCATTCTCTCTCACTCTAGACATGACTACTTATGAGCCGAAGAAGGAAACTTTTGAACGAAAATTACTTACATCTATGTGGGAAAGCATAGATGATTACACGTGTTCCTACTGTTCAGTTGAACATAAAATCAAAACAAACGCTCCTATTGATCCCATGATTAAGAAGAGATTTCATGAAGGAGATATCTTTATAAACGACGATGTCGAACTACAGAGAAGAGATCATAAGAAACACACACTTGTGAGACATAACACATTTGTTGAATACCCTGAAACACTTATTATATCCTTGAATTGGTTCAAGTATAGTTACAGTGGACAATTTTCCAGAGTCACCAATATCTACTGCGACTATCCAAAAGTTCTAGATCTTGACGGAAGGACTTACAGATTAAATAACCTTATTAAGCATTCCGGAGGTGTCCGAACGGGAGGTCATTTCCAGGTTTTCAAACGAAAACCAGTGCTTGTGAAGAAAAAGTATAGAAACAGGGATACTGGGAAACTGGAGATGATCGAGTATGAGCTGAAACGAGCTATAAATAGACAAGAGAGTTGTGACAGTGGTAAGGAGATGTACGATCACGTGGAACTGGTGTCCGCAACTGAGTACAACCCCTATGATTCCCAAACGGGAAACGATTTCTGGCTTGTGAACGACGAGAAAAGCAGACAGGTGTCGCTGGTGCACGAGATAAACCCGAGCCACTCCAACAGCATCACTGGACTTGTTTATGAGCGGGTGGGTTAGAAATATAAGAATTGAACTCGGTACTTATTAGTGATGAGTTAACAATATAATAAGTGAGCGTAGGATTTATTAGTGACTAGTTAGAAATCTAATGATTAGACTCATCGTTTATTAGTTATGAGTTAGAAATATAATGATTGAGCTCAAGATTTATTAGTGATAGAACGAGAGAGATTACGTTATTGCTAAAAGTAAGATAATACCGAGTAGACTTATTTCCGAAATCTGTGCAGGTAACTAAGTCAAAGAAACGTGTGCATAATGGAAGCAATATAGCAGTAAATTAAGCAGGCATGCTGAAGTGAAGGAATCATGGGAGAAGGCGTTATAAATCCGGTCTTTAACTCATTCTTTATTAGCGATAGGAAGAGATAGATTGCAGGACTGCGGAACCTAAGATGATACCAAGCAGGTTTATCTCCGGCATCAGTGCCGGGTGAATAACTCAAAGTCAAAGGTGATAAATAATTTACACGAACAGGTGTATTCTATATAAATATTTGGGGATATGTGTAAATTTTCTTTTTTATATTCTTGGGTTAATAATTTATTCCTGAAGAAGTGTTTTATCTTTTCAAATATTAAGCCTTTATCGACAGATCGTGCTGTAAAGTTTGTAGCTGTGTTGCGACACGGTAGCGGTGAACAGCTGTTTGGCTTATGTCCGATATAATTATCGCCGTTGCGTGTCGGAGTTAGTGCGTCATGTGACTTCTTCTTTTTTTTTTTTTTTCTCGCTGTCCCCCAAAACTCCATAAAATCATTCCACAAGTCCGACAGAAATCCCAAAAATCGTTAAACAAAAATTTTCCATCTCCAGAAACACCAACTACAGCACACCCAAAACCAGTTTAAAGGTACCAGATTTGCCAGCACAAACCCCCTAAACGCTAATTCAACACGTGATTCATACATCTGTGGCTTCTTTCTGTTGTTTTCGGTCAATTTTAACACTATTTCTGGCCGCAAACTACTCCTTTCTGCTAAGTTACTGCACCGCATTTCCAGGAGCAAATATCTGCAAAACCCGCTCTGAAACAGCCCAAGCAGTCTGAATAACCCAATTGATACCTTTGCCTGCTTGAATAACCCATCTAAAACAGCTTAAACAGTCTAAATAAAGCCTCTCCAAAACAGCTTAAACAGTCTAAACAAAGCCATTTTAAAAGAGCTTAAACAGTCTGAATAACGCACTTAATAACACTACCAGTCCAAATAACCACCTGATACAATTTCCACACCAAAATGCTGAAGTCCTTCAAGTCCGGCGGCTCGAGCAAAAACAAGAAGATCACCATCGCCGATATCTCCAATCCAACGAGCAACATTCCAGACACTCAGCTCAAAAACATGAACACCATATCCATCCAGAAGGCGCAAATGCTGCAGCAGAAACAGGGTGATCCAAACCACGAATCGTTTGGCCACAAAGATTACGCACGAGTGTCATCCTCAGCATCCCTCAACAGCGGATACTTCAACGCCAGTGGCGGAATCAGAAAGTCATCAGATGTGTCTGTGAAAAAGACATTTGTTGACAGAGTGGTCTCTGAGATGTCTGTTCACAGCTCCAAGTCCATGTCCAGTCACGGGAGCGTTGGAAACCATCTCTACGGTATTGTTTTATACGACTTTGATGCCGAAAGAAGCGATGAGCTGGGCTGCAAAGCAGGTGAAAACTTGATCATTTTCGCCCACCACGACAAGGAGTGGTTTATCGCAAAGACCATTGATAGAATCGGAGGACCAGGCCTGGTCCCGTGCAGTTTTGTGATGATTGTGGATGTCGCCACTGGTTTTGCAAGCAGCAACTCTTTTGACAGAGACATTGAGTCAAGCGGACTGCCTACTGTCGTTGAATGGAAAGCAAATCTGCAGCAGCAAAAGAGCAGAAACATCGATCTCAAAGACGGAAACACCAACTTCCATGGCGGCACTGCCATTGGATCACATGCATCTGGAGGTTACAGCGCCGCAGCTGTATCTGGAGGCAGTCTGACGGTGAATCTTCCAGGAGAACATCCAGCACCAAATGCTTCTGCAAGCAACGTGACCAAAGGCTCTGAGAACCCATATGCCAGCAGCAATTTACGTACCAGCAGCAAGTCACATGTCAGTGGCCGCTACAGCAAGGAGGTCAGCCCTTCCTACGCTGCTCCAGTCTCCAACAAACACGACAGCAGAAGCAGAGAAAGCGACAGTCTGGGTGAGAGTGTGGATGAGTTCATTCTCGACGCCAAGGTCACTGAGTACATCTGGGAGGACCAGAAGTACAAGTTTATTTTGAAGTGTTTGACTTCCTTCTCAAAGGACAGAACACTGAAAAGATCATACGAGGATTTCTACAATCTCCAAATAAACATTCTTGAATCGTTTCCGGAAGAGAGCGGAAAAGTTATCATGGCCGATGGAAAGATGAGCCAGAGGATTGTTCCCTACATTCCAGGACCTGTTCCATACGTCACTGAGGACATTACCAAAAAGAGATTGGCAGACCTGAACACCTATGTTAACGAGCTGATCAGCTTGCCAAATGTTATATCCAGAAGCAGCAGTGTTTTGAAGCTGTTTGAAATTGAAGATAATGGCTTTGATGCAGAGACAGAGCAGAAGAACCATCTCAGAAGCATCAGCCAGGGCACTTTTCCAGAGCTTTCAGATGGCTTCCAGCAGGATGAGTTTTCTCAGCAGTCTGCTTCAAAGTCAAACAATGTTCCAGAAAGCATGAATGCTCATTTCAATCAAAACATCTTCAGATCTCCTGGAAGTGTTCCTGTGAAAAACTCGAGTGAAAGCAACCACGGCACAATCGGTTTGGATAATGAAAATACACTCAAACTGCAGGGATTGCAGATTTCTGAAGTCGCTGAAGCATCGACTACCAGTGGTCAAGACACATTTGGATTGCACGGAACAGATGGCAATCTAGGCTCAACTTCCAAGTCTGCTAGACCAAACGTGTCTCCTTCGAAGCTGAAAATCAACACCAAGTTTGAAGACTCAATGAATAAATCCCAAAGCAATAACACTATCACTGACCTGGTCAATACGCCTATGACTGCAACTCCAGGTGCTGGAAAGTCTGTCAAAATCAAGTTCTACTATGACGATGACATCTTTGCTTTGTTGCTGAACAGCAACATTACAATGGAAGAGCTGCATGCTAAGGTGCTGAAAAAGGTTGATGTGGATAGTTTCAGGCTGTACACCAAAGTGGGCTCCTCCGTTAAAGACGAAATAA
Source organism: Hanseniaspora lindneri (assembly GCA_019649525.1). Lineage (NCBI taxonomy): Eukaryota > Fungi > Ascomycota > Saccharomycetes > Saccharomycodales > Saccharomycodaceae > Hanseniaspora > Hanseniaspora lindneri. The sequence goes on from JAFNJT010000002.1 coordinate 252,673, forward strand.
CCACTGATGAGCAGCTGCAGCATGCGATTTCCCTGAAGCAGAAGATTGCTATTGTACAGTGAAAATAAGCAATTTAAAATGGTTATTCTGTGAAGCAGAGAATTGATATTGTCCATTGATGATTATGAATTACTGCAGTATGGTATTCTGTAAAGCAGAAGCTTCCTATTATACAGTGATAATTATAAGCCAAAGCAGCATGCTATTCTGTAAAACAGAGAATCGCTGCCATCAAACTATAATAAACAAATCAAAATAGCTATTCTGTAAAGCAGAGAATTGCTATTATACAGTGACAATAATAAACAATTCAACAAGCTAGTCTTTAAAACAGAGAATCGCAACCATCCAGGCCTGCCAAGCAATTCTCGCCTATCCTTCTTTTCCAATGCAGCAAAACTTTTTGGTCTCCCTCCTAGCGCTCACAATGCTTTCTGTATATAAGCCTTTCCTATAATTGTAACTGAATATCACATTTCCCATAATTGCAACTGAATATCACATTTCCATAATTGCAACTGAATATCACATGTCCCATAATTGTAGCTGAATATCACATTTCCATTTCTACATCAGGATCCTCCAGGTACCGGTATTTCTTTGATGTTTCGTAGCAGTCGTTGTAGTAGTACTCCCAAATGGGAAGCTCCTGCACTATTCCCTTGGTTAGTTTCCAGTATAGGATATTCTTAATTTTGGTGTACACTGCTCTGAAGCGATTCACATACATGAAATAAACAAATATCGGCCAGTTGATATAAATACTGAGCTGCCAAGCTTTGATAAACTGTGACAGAATAAAGTCATGTTTCAAGTCTTCCATCAGCTTGTTCTCTTTCTTTTCGGTTAACTCCTTTAGATCTGAAACTTTCACAGTGTATCTACTGCTAGATCTGCTATCTGCTGATATATTTAGCCTGTTAAAATCGTCAATTAACCGCTGCCGTTTATATTCTCCTGCTATTCCTTCGCCAAATTCTTGTTCTAAAGGCCTCTTTTTTTTGAAATAACTTATATCTCGCTGCGGTCGCCAGTTGTTGGGCTCACTTTTAGTGTATTTGAATCTGTCCATCGTATTTTCAGGGTTGTTTAAACTTATGTTTACACTGTGACTGTCCTAGTGTAAATATATGCTTTCTGTTTGGGTTCTTGAAAGGTAAAATGAAATAATATAATATAAATAAAGTAATTAAATTATATTAAATTAAATTAATTATATTATATCAAAGTCAAGTAATTATATTATATTAAAGTAAGTTAATTATATTATATTAAAGTAAGTTAATTATATTATATTAAAGTAAATTATATTATACTAAATTATATTATATTAAATTATATTATATTAAAGTAAAGTATATTAACTAAAATTACATTAAAGTAAAGTATATTAACTAAAATTACATTAAAGTAAAGTAAACTAAACTAAATAGATTCAATCAGATTAAAGCAAATATCCTTATTTCTACTTCCTGAAGATCTCTTTTTATATTGGTTGTGTTAATCTGCTAATTGGTTACACATTTTATTAACAGTGTACCAGATATTCTACTCATATTAATTTAAATAAGCGAAGATTCTAGAAAATTCATGGGTTCGTTTTGTATCGTGCGGCTGAAACCACGTGACAAACAATATATGTTTCACGTGACACATCCATCCCAAAATGCACCAACAACATCACAGGAAAAGTTCATTCTCGGCAAGTTGAGGAGCTAATTAAAAGCACCACATTTGACAAATGATGTCTTTAGAACAAATACAGAAAATCCAGGGTTGTAGCTCCCATTTTGAGGAACTGGGTGTGTTTTATTACAGCTTTGAGTTGCAGAGCAAGTAAGAACGTGACCTGAAACAAAACAAAAGCTGTTATTTCACTGAGGTTCGGATAAAAACGCTGAAGAGTCAGCAAGAACACCCCCTGCCTGCCCTCAGACTCTCTGGACTAGAGAATTCACCCGTCTATCCATCAGAACAGCTACAACAGCAGTACAAGAAGCAATTCAATTTTGCTGCACGTGACCGTTTTTGTGCCGTATCCCATTTGGAAAAAAAAATGTGCCATATTACACGTTTGTCGTTACTACTAGGTCAGGCGTGACTCAGTAAGGCTAATGATTAAAACCTCTTTTAATCTGT